>CAIGQV010016735.1:27558328-27602143 GCA_903798115.1 Danio jaintianensis
CTGACATCCTATCAGATACACATTCTTCTTGTACATGTCCACAAAAAGGCAGGGCTTGCCATACAGATCACTTAGAACAGCAAATAGTATTTCAAAAGCGAACATAGCCAAATAGTTTTGCAGCCATATAGCTTTACCTTGATTTAACATTGCTTTTTTTCTCTTTCATGGAGCCATGCTTCACCAAACTCGAACCTGAGCACTCTACATCACAGTGAGCTACATCAAAGTTAGCTACCGAGCAAACTGACCATACCAGAAAAGTTGTCCATATGGAGATAGATAGGTGAGGCAAACATATTTAGTTACAAATCATATTTATTTGGTGTTGTGCAAAAAACTGCATGAAAATAATCCTTTATTCATGTATAATATATCCCTGTAAATACCATTAGTGTGAAAATGAATAAAAGTTGTTGGCATCATACTGCACTAGTGTTCATTTTACCTAGAAACTGCAGTCAAATGTACTGTATGTTTAAATAGGTTTTGGCAGTTTCACAAAAATGTAGGCTGAAGCCCCTATTTCCAAGGAGCCTGTGTTGAATCCACCACTTATCATAAAGTAATAAAGAGTCTAAAAGAAGATGAGAAAGAACAGCAAGAAGGTGAATCATCAAAGAGAAAGCCAGCCAACACTCTCAAACCTCATCAGGACCGATGGGCCCAGCTCTTAAAGCACTAAGCTGTGTGTCAGCGAAAGTGTGGCCTGCGGTCTCACCACAAGAAACACACAGACACCAAAAATACAGGCCACCCAAACAACAAGCCAATTATAAAGCCCAAAGTATTCCGTATAAATGTAAATATGAGTCGAGTTTGCTGCAAATCCGTCCAGCAGAAGAGACCAAAGGAAACATAACTAGATCTGAGAGACTCCACTGAAAACAAAACAAGAGCTTGAGTTGGACGCAACTCTGTTTATCGAGGGATCATGTTGGAGATAAGCCTTGAGTCTTTATTGTGTTATTGTATATCTTTGAAGTGAAAATGCTTCAGCGTATTCTTTCTAGACTCTATATAAAACCAGATATCTACAAACACAAAATTCTGTCAAATTTGTCAGTCTAAGGCACTCAGAAATATTGTGGAAAATTTTTTAATCCTTTACTTACATGGTTTTAACATTAAAAACGATACACATTTGCACCAAGGTATTGCGGCAAACTTGCCTTCATCAGGGTTTCAATATACAAACACACTTATCAAAGCAACCCACAGATAATTCGGCAATGAAACAGCACTATTGCAGAACAAACAAACAAACAAACAAACAAACAAACAAACAAACAAACAAACAAACAAACAAACAAACAAACACTATCTCTTCTTACAGTCTGTCTCATGTATTCACTGATTTGAAAGCTCTCTCTCTCTCTCTCAAGCGGTATTATTATTGGATAGTTGTATTCTTTTTTAAGATGGAAGAAAACATATTTAAAAAGGTAAATGTTGATACATTGAGTGTTTTGAAATAAGGATGAAATAATCAATGGATTTTATTAAAGTTTGTATAATTATTTAAACATTTTGAAAGAGTTATGTCCAAAGTATACTGTAAAACTGATTAGTTGACTTCACAAAAAAAAAGTGAGTTAACCCATTGTCTTCAAATTATTAAGAAAATTAACTAAATGGGCAAAATTAAGTTAGGTCAACTCAACGAGTTTACTGAGTTTTTAATGTAAAGTAAATATTCTCAATACATTTATTCATCAAGAACATGTTTATGTAAAACAATTACAGCTCTTCATCTCAGCTTACATCAGTTAAATTGACAAAAAAATCTGTTGTGTAACTTAAAAAAAAAATGTTGAAGCCTGCAAGTTAAAGCAACATAAAAAGATGTTTCACAACTCTGTCATAAATTTTTTTATAGTGTATGCAAATATGATACAGATCTGAAGGTTTCTACTGTAGTCCAGACACAAAATAGTCTAAACGTGTGTGCAACAATCTTAACCAGTCCACATGGAAACTGATTGGATTAAAAAAAAAAAAAAATCTTAGTTAAATTTCTGGGTGTTTCAGTAAAAATGTCTTCAGAGACATTCATGAATCATTGATTCACTGCCTGTAACTTTGTGACCATGAGCATTTATTTTTATTATTTTTATTTGACTTTTTTGGGTGGTCCACTACGATATCATATTTTAAACTTTAGAAGTTTAAAACATAAACAACATCTCTGAATGTTATATGCTCAAAGTTCAATGCAAAGGGAGACATTTGCTTTTACAGAGTTAGCTTAGCAAAGCCTACAGCGAACGAAGTTTGGGGACTACAAAAAAATATATCCGGGTTAGTGAGATCACAAATGCTTCAGGTTACGCGCATTCACCACATGCATTCACCACGCTCAAGATGCAGTCCAAACGCTGCCATTTCCACAGAGCTTCTTCAGTTTCTGTATTTGGGCTTTCAAAGGACATGACACAAAGAGAGAAGTGCTTACAATTTAATTTAAATTATGTTCCAGAGAATTATAAAAAATATATAGCTAGCATTTGACAAAGGATAGCTTCCAGAATCTCTCCCAGTTCAGTGCTGGATTTGGCCAAAAACTTCCTCGAAGAAAGAGCAGCTCCAACCATAATAGACAAAGCTGTGGATTGTGAGTCACAACTTTTATGTATTTTTATTTGTTAAAATTGATCTAGTACATGCATAGTGTCTAGCGGTAGCGGTAACGGTACGTTGTAGCAAGGACGTAAACAAGGATATAAACAACGGGAAATGCTGTTTGGCACCGTTAACAATTTAGCTACAAATTCATCTTTATCTGTCAAATCCCTGTAAACACTCACAATCTTCACCAGCGCTGCAGTGTCTCTCTATGCGGCCGCTTGCCCTGCGTTCTACATCTCAAATAACAAACTCGCAAAAGATATGTGAACGTTTCATATTACTTACACATGCTTATAACCTGAATATATGTGAAAGACACTTGTCAGATTTTATTTTAGAGAGCAGGCGTGAGGTTCAACTGTGTACTCTGTGTCATTTTCTGTCTGATTCAGGCTCAAACTGATACAGCTAACAGCTTCTCTGACTGACAGTATTTACACAGCAGAGGCAAAGAACATGCTATTTGAGGCATGACGCTTTTCCTGGTGACGTGGAGCTAATCCGCGAATCACAGCACATTATGTTAGCTGGCCAATCAGAACCTCTTGAGGGCAGGTCTTTCGGAGGAACTAAGAAATATGTTGTTTTCATGTTAGCTGAGTAGCAGTATATAATTAAAGTAAGATATATGAAAAAATAACATGATTTTTTACAAATTAAGCATAAGCACACATTGTTTTGCACCTTATAAACACAACCAAGCCTTAAAAATACACTCTGGACCACCCCTTTAAAGTATGCGATATTCACTGCATAAATGTTTCAACCCGTGATATTGACAAACCACTCACTTTTTTTCTAATGGAGTTAAAAAGGCTTAAGAGAAAGACATCGTTCAAAACAGTAAAGTGTCTTTTTATTTGTGGATTCTCACAAATACAACCCAAAAATTATTTTCCTTTAAAGAAAAAAGAAAACTTTCACTTTGTCATCTCACTCTGAGTGATGTTTATAAATGGGCCATATCACCAAAGTAATGAATGAATCTCAGAACAAAGTCTACATACATGTCCTACTGATTTCCTATACGTTTTGCAGACAGATCATTTACAATATTGATCCGTCGTTGTTGTAAACTTTTAAAGATGTTCATTAATGTATTTCCACACCACAGATACGGCACAAAACAACAATAGTTTGGTTAACCAGTCAGTCAAATAGCATCGTGGGTCCTTGACCGTTCAAAGTGGGTGAAGTTCCCAGACCTTCAGCCATCAGTATGAGGTCTGGCTATGTGAGACTAGACACAAAACAACTTCATGAGTTTAAAGAGTCAAAACTAAAATGTTAAGACAAGTCACAGCTTGCATTTCTGGCCTGTCTGTTAACTAAAATCACCCTTAGGCCAAAATATACCATTTAACAGGGGCATTTATTTCTTGTGTTTCCTAAAAAATTTTAAAAAATGGATAAAGCTGTAATTCTCAACAGGACGTACAACACAATCAGAGAATTTCCTGTCTGTTCGCTCTAAACACTGTGTTTTTCTGTTTAAGGAAGAATAAGTCAACTTTTGAGACAGCTTGGATGTCATAACACCATTTGTTTACAAGATGCCAAAAGATTAGGTTAAGTAAAAAGATAGCTTTCTTTAAGCTATCCTGGAGTTGTTGTTGTTGTTGTTTTTTAGCAAGAACCCCACTTCAAAAGAAACTCCAAAGGAAAATTATAAAATTCTTGCTTTTAGCATACAGGGTAATAATGTCCAAAAGACTGGGGTGAGTAAAAGTTTTTCGTTTTCTTTTGTTTTGTTTTCTTAATTCAATTGAATGCTGTTTCTCAATGCATCTTGTAATATAATGCACCACAGTTTCTAAAAATTTTCATCAGCTCAACTGTTTTAAAAAATGATAATAATAAGAAATGTTTCTTGGGCAGCATATTAGATTATAAAAAAAAATAAAACACACATATACAAACCACATTTTAAATCATAATTCATAATTTCAACAATTAAAAATATAGCTTTTATAAGCATAATGCGTCTTACAAAAACATTTGCATTTGACTTACAGTTAATGTGTTCATATGCATGCCTGAGTGTCTTAAATTAATCTACAACTCTAAAGTGATAAACACATTTTTGTGACTCTCATACAAATGCACGCCAACTGAAAACCCTCAAACTTAATACCATACTGTATGTCAATAAAAACTGGCACTGCTGAAACACGCACGCACTAACACTCGCACACCCATACACACACAGCAAACCTGCATCATTTACCCAAACATGCAACTGCATTTCCAGTGAATCTCTTGCTTTAGTACTGTCAACAAGCTCACCTCCTTTACCTTTATATTGTGCAATGCTGTGTAAATTGGCACCAAGTCTCGTTCTGACTCATTTCGGGTTGTGAAACCATGTAAGCTTTACAGATCATATTACAAAAAAATCTGCTTAAGAATGTAAATGCAAGCGCAAACACACATGTCTGTCACACTTAAATCTGATACTTCATTATAAAAGAGTCTGAACAATAATATTAATTATTGCAAATGAAATTAAATATGTAGGCTAATGGATGTCTTCAACGGAGTGCGTACAACACCATTTTTTTCTTATCCACGAAAGTAAAGTAGTAAAGTAGAGTAAAAGAAAAGTAAAGAGAAAGTAAAGAGGCTCAATGGAGGAGGCTCATTCTTTATCCTTGTGCTGCAGATGTCTGTTTAACTGTTTTCTCGCTAGTGAAGCATTCAGTTTTTCCTCTTACAAAGTCCACCATGTAAACAGCAAATGCAAAATGGCGCAATGCAACTGACTCTTAAAGGGAATGTGAGATGATACTCTGATTGGTTTAATGCATGTTATGCTCAAAACACACCCATAACTCATTAAGAGAATAAGCACAACAGCACAACCCTGTATGCGCCAAGGCGCAAAGCATATTTATCCGTCCTTAAAATAGCAAAAGTGAATTCGGACACGCCCTTAATGCTTTTGCGCCATGCGCTTTAGACTTTTCAATATTATTAGCCCCCTTTGTCACGGTCGGTGGGTGGGGAAAGGAGCGAGGACTCAATTGCAGAGAAATGGGTATTTAATTATAATAAAAATAAAATAAAAGACAAAAATGCAAAAACAAACTACCCCAAGGTGGAAAACATTAACAAAACAAATAAACAATCAAAACAAACTAGACTGGGCAGGCTGGCAGGGATCAGGACAAGGCAGGAAACGACAGGGCTGGACACGACAAGATGAGACGAGATGTGATGTGACGAACTGGCACAGGACAGCAGACATGAGGAGAATATAAGCAGAAATAATTAACAAACAGACAGGTGAACAGGATAAACTAATAATGAGTTAACAAGGAGGGTGGGACAACACAATAGACGAGAGCACGACACATAGAAACAACACAAGTTGCTCACATAACGAGACTAGAACACGCAGCCAATGAGAGAACTCATTAACCGCGTGCTCACACAAGACAAAGCACGCGGTGACAATGTAAACACTGAGCCACATGCTTAGACAACACAACAAACAGAACGCAAGACACGAGCACACGATAAGTGAAAACACCTTACCGTGCGCTCACACATGCAACGTGCGTGTTTCATCCCAGCGCCAACCGAAACCGAAACCAACTAGACTGAGACGCTGGGAATGAAACACCACGCTGCAGACAGAACAAACAAACACCAGGACAAGAGCGCGCATCTAGAGCACGCCCGAAGGCGCAGTCCCGATGGCACTCAAACAGAGACAAAATGACAAAACGAGTGCTCGACTCGAGAAAACTCGAGCCGAGCCCAACATACAAGACATGATAGGACTAGTGTCTGGACTCTGCCACCAAAACAAGAATTTACAAGACCGGAGTGGCAGGACCCTGACACTCTTAGCATTATTTTTTTGATTGTCTACAGAACAAAATATTATGTTTAGAAATGTGTTGAAAAAAATCTTTCCATCAAACAAAAATTGCGGAAAAAAAATACAGGGGGCTAATAATTCAGGAGGGCTAATAATTCTGATCTTCAACTCAATACTTCTAAAGGATGCAGATTTAGGTAAAAACCCAAACAATACAAATACAAAAATAAAGAAAAACAAACACTCAGAATTTTTTTTTATGTGCACTGTAAAATATTATATGGCAAAAAAGTCATGAAAACAAATGTTTTTATGCTACTTTAACTAATATTAATCAGGTTTCAACTAAATTATTTTGTTATATAAAGCTTAACTTAATATTTTTTGTTGTTTGTCTGATTCAAGCTGAGATGACTATAAAAGTTCCTGGCATTCAACTAAAATACATTTATACATTTACTTTGTATAAAAGGCTTTTTTGGTAATGGTAGCTTCAAGAGGTCAGATGCATTGCTCAAGAGTATTTTTCCCCCAGTTTCAACAGATTCTAAAAATCCTGATGGTTCTGTGGGTCTCGTCTATAAACTCTAATCTTTAGTTTTTATTTTCTATTGGTTTTAAGCCAGGTTATTGTCTGGGCCATTCGAGCAGCTTTATTTTATTTTCTAAAACCAGTTGAGAGTATATGTATGTATGTGAGAAATTATGCTCTTATTGTATCCAATAATAAAACATGCATAAACTAAGCTGGAAACACATTTACTAAATAAATTCAATGATGCACAACTAAAAACTCATTTGTTAACTTTGCCTCAACAGTTCATGTGGTTGGATACCCAAACTAACCAGGGCTCCAATCATAACACAGTATGTTATCAGACACAATTGTGTTTCCAAACTTCACACATCTGCCCCTTTCATGTGTGTCAAACAGAGTTTTTTTTTTTGTTTTTTTGCTCTTGAATGTGGAATGAACAGTGATTTATTTGCAAAAATTCTGTGTAATATTCTATTTTTGCGTACAAGTTAAATTCATCACTTTGTATGGAAACCTAACTAATGATGCTTAGAAAAGAGGTTAAATATATATTATACTAAGCCTGACAAAAAATATGTATTTTCAAATCCATTCAGCATTAATAAACACAAATCTTATAATTTAATATAATCTTAACCAATATTAGAATGTTTTAAAACTTGAAGTCAAGTGAAGCAATGTGCATTTAAAATCCTGTAACGTATGACAGCTCAATATTTGACCACATTTTTATCAGTTATAACATGTTACATCTTATAGTGCCCACACTGAATCAGTCACAGGTGGACTAAGAATCGTGGACGAGAAAGAGATTGTGTGTGAGCATGTAAATCACATGGGCATATCTAATAGCTCATAGTAGCATGTGTTAGCTACCTCTTCACATGTATTTTTGAGCATATTGGTATGTTTGTTGATCTCCATCGGCACCCCGGTAAGCACATGTCTGTGTCCTCAGAATTACACAGAGGAATGAAGGCTCCGGCTACTGTCACTGAGTTACTATGGTTACTACTAATGTTTGAGGGCAGCGGTTTAATATTGACCTGTGATCAAAACTGACTGGAACTACCTGTGCATTCTGTACTTAATGTATATTAATGATCAGTTAACACCTCTTTCTTCTGGTGTTTCTATTATTTTGTCGTCCTGTAGAGCTACATTTACTAACTTTCTCCTGTCAGTGCCAAGCTCAGTTCAGCCCAGTTCACGGCTGAACACAGGAAACCTGCACATTCCCCGTCTTCCTCTGGGTGGGTCACTGTTCCTTGTGTGCCTGTTAGAGACTATTTTCATAAACACAATGGGAAAGTACTCAGAAAACATTTAGAGCCTTTCCTTCATGTGTTTTGTGTTGATGTATGAGGAGAGTATATGTCTAATGCCAAGCATACAATGGACATTGTGAACATAATGTTGTTGGATCTATGAAAGGTATAATCGCTAGGTTAATATTTCTACTAATAATTGTCAAATTCCAATTCCAGGCATAACAGTTCATTCTTCAATGGCCTGATTTGTGTAAAGATTCTGGATAAAACAAATACTCAATATCTGCTCACTGGAGTTTACTTAATATTATGTATTATTTATTATAAATGGATATTATTTACATTTCTTTTATTATAAAAATGCCTTTATTAAACCATTGCTGTATAGTTTGACTAGTAATATTCTCAGTCAGCATATCATTCCAAGCCTGGTTGTATTTTTAGTTTTACTTGATCTTAATACTGTGTTTGAAACAGCAGATCACTTTATACTCATAGATTAGTTACAGAATTGCACTGGCACTCAGGGATAAGCACTAAGAATGTTTAAATTCTATCTGTCTGACCGATGCTATTTTGTTCGTTTGAATAAGGCATTATCCAAGTTAACAAAAGTAAAGAATGGAGCGCCAAAAGGATCTGTCTTAGGTCCTCTTTTGTTTTGAATATATATGCTGTCCCTTAAAAACGTTTAATAGAAAACATGTGGATGTTATCAAAACTAAAAGAAATGTCAAAATTATCCAAGTTAACAGAGCATTTTAAATAGTGCATGACCAGCACTGGACCAAACCCTTTACACAAGCTGTTAAAAAGTTGTTAAAATACAATTTGATTCTAGATGGATGTACCATTACTTCATGCTTCCCAATCAAAGACCTATCTGTTGTCAGCACCTATAGACTTGTTCACCTCCAAGCTCAAGGACCTTTCCCTTTTACATTCCCCTCTCTATTTCCAACTTTGCTTCCTGTCTAATCACTGTCCTGTCATAATAAAGGCAAAAAAAAACTTCCTTCTTCCACCTCATTTTGCCAAGCTACAGAACACGTTTTCTTATATTGTTATTACAATCACAGAATGTAATCACCTATTTCATCATGTTCATTTCTGCTTAGTTTTTGCCATTTATTACCAGCATGACTGTCCTAGAACTGTACAATTCTGCAACAATGGGATAGCCACTTCTATGTCTTATTTATACTTAACATGAGCCAGATTTACTAATTATCATCAGAGAGGTATTGTACTTGGTTAATTTTTTTTAATTATACATAGTCTTGTATGTCCATATTTTATACGTCTTTTTTGTAAGTTTCTATAAGTACACATGGTAGTTAAAGTTTTGAAAGTTATCTACTGACAAATAAGAACACAGCCACAGCAGCTAATTTGATGCCTGATGGTGCAACCCTTAGTAAACTGCATTACATGGCTCATTTAAATACTCTCCTCCAGGGGCGTCGCTAGACCCCATTTCGCCAGTGCCCCAGTCAATGCTTTTAGTTACAGTTTACATTATATGTAAATGTAGTAATTAAGAGTGGTAAAGAGGGAAAGCAATGTAGGTTAATCGAAAACATACCCGCCCGCCTCACAGACAAAAGATAGCCTAATTCTACATATATATATATTTTTGTGTGTGTGTTGAATTGTATATGAAATTAATATTCATGGGACAGATTTCATAGAGGACTTTAGCATATCGCTACAGTTGTGTCTTTACTTTGGATTGAATTCTGTTATTTGTTTAGAATAATACTTGTAAAATAATAATACTTTTATAACAATGGATAGGGGCCCGAGCCCCAGTAGAGCTTTATGTCTAGCAACACCCCTGCTCTCCTCCCATTAATTTTGTGTCTGAAAGCGAAACTGCTTATGTAGCTGCAAAATCACTGATCATGTATTTTCAATGCTAATGTTTCACTGTGTTTCTTGTGTAAATCCAGCCAATAGATTTTTAATACCAAGCAAGAGTTTGCATTGGCACAAGCCAACATCAACAAACTAGCTGTAAGGAAAACTGGCTGTGTTTTGGATCTAGTGTCGGCTGCGTCTGGTTCCTTCTGGACCAAAAAAGCTGCATGTGAACACACCAAACAGATGACAACCAACTGAAACAAGAACATATGTTCTGCGCCTGCATGAGATTATGTATTTTTTTATACCTGTAGCAGTACCTACATCTGTATTATCAGTCCACAAAGAGAACCCGGAACTAGTGCTGCACACATACAAGCTTTAAACAATGCAGCATTTACGTACAATTTTCACAATAATCATCCTCACCACAGAAGGATTTGCTTGTCAAATATGTCTGATAATCTATTTGCAAATATTTAAGAAATGTGACAAAATGCGAGCCAGATTCTTTGTGTTCCCTCTTGAACACAAGTGCAACAGCCAATCAGCGTGCTCTCTTTTACTGATACCAATTCTACATGTTAAATTGAAAAAATTCCTCCAATGTAAGCCAGATGAGAAGCAATGTGTGAAACACACCAAACAAACTAACCTGACAGACGCCCGATGTTGCCTAGCAGCGATTGTTGGCTTGGTAAAATGTCAGTTGTTTCAGGTGAATAAATTTATCCCTTGACTCTACGTGACCCAATGTTTTTATATAGCTCATTTATCTTTACAGCACAATTGGTATTTTAACACGTGCAACAAGACCTCATTTTTCAGCTATCTGCTTTAGAGCCAGAATATTATCTGCTAAAGCGTTTTACAAAACAATCTCAAACACAGTAGAGACCACCCTGTCTCAGCCCATCATGTAAATCAGAGCTACCAGATCCAAAGGCTTTCCTTGGTGTGCCATTGAAGCTCATTCATGTTGACCTAAATCAAGCCCAAACATTATAAGCAGCAGACGCTTGGCGTGGGACAGAAACCCAAACTTGTCTGGCTCTTGTACTACCTGACAGTCAGAGGTGAGCAAACGTGCCAAAAAAGGCCCTTCAGTGCTCAGACTTTCCTAGAAAAGCAGTTCAACCTCCCCAGAAAGCAAGCTCCAAATATACGAGCAAAAGAACATAAATAAAGTATTTTCTTCCTCAGATCTTCAGTGCACATCCCAAAAACGATACAAGACATCTCTCAAAAGAACAAACTCATGTTTTGGTGGACAAAAACACATCTGAACGGGATCTCAGACAAAAATAAGCTACATTAATTGACAAACAGTCAAGACAATATGATCCCACTAGAAAAGTCAAACATCTATTTTTATTCTTGAATTGGAGACATCATGAAATGGAATCCCAAGCCTGTTTGAACTGCATAATGTGATGGATTTTCAAACAGGATACACAAATATAAAAAAAAAAACTGACTACACTGAATTTTATCTACTGGGAACCAGCTGATAATAGAAAATTATTTATTTTTTCAGAACGTCCAAATACAGTTTCTGTGCATATCTATTTGAAATCAGATATTATTAATTATATTTATAAGGATGAAAAAAAAATCTCTCATAACATACTGTAATAATCTAGCATAACAGCAATATGGCAGCATGTTGTAAGTCAACGCAAGTGAAATAACCATTTTTGTTTTGACTATTCATTTACCTGCAACAGCATTTTTGGCGGCTAAAAACAAATAAGTTTAAAAACTGTTTTTTTTTTTCCAACAGCACCATTATTGACTCCATCTAAACAACAAAAACTTAATTTTCTGAAAATGATGTCATGCACTTGCATATTATGTGCTCATTTAAAGCATAGAGCCAAAGTAATTTTAGGCTAAATTTAGGCTTCCATTACATTAAGTACTACACAGTAGATCACTAGCTAGTTTTTCTTCTCCCTCCATTAAATTAGTTTTACTAAACACGAATTTGATCAATTTAACATTCAACTGTTCAAGATTTTAAGGATAAGATAAAAAAAAAATACAACTTCTTCAAAGTTGATTTTTCTATTCAATATTTCTTTTAACAACGTTAACTAGTAAGCGAACAAACGTAACGAATAAAGCCAATACTGCTGCTATATGTGAATTATAAACTTTGCTGCACCAGAAAAATATTGACTAACTAAAGTGCAGTCAGTTTCTTTTATTGTTCAAGATGTTTTAGCCCAAACTAACTAATGGTTTTGTGCCAGCGCTTGGGTATGAAGCACACCAGCTGACATTACACATTTGACATTTTGTACATATTAGACCCAGGTCTGATATTTTTACCAGATTACATATAGTTTGTGACCATATTCTCTATATAATTAATAATCAATCAGTATCTGCCCGCTTCATATATTATGATTAGCTTTTTAAAGTAATACAATATTGGCCGATAAATATCAGTCAGCCAATTAATCGGTGTATACCTGTTTAAAATAATAGTTTAAGAATACTACTTATTCTGTTTTCTATAAAAGCAATTCATTTGTGATCAAGCTTATGCAGACCAGAAGAAACTGCACTTCATCTTGTGTGATACTTAAATATAGCACATAAATTTAAAAGCAACAATCCATAAGACATTTTTGCCTCCATATCTTAAATCATTTGCTATTTCTAACTGCTTTCTAAAAGGCTTCATCCCATAGTACGTAATTGCTTATGGATTTTCAAGACGTTGGTCCTGCTCGCACAATGTTAAAACAACAATTACGATGTTATAGCAGACATTAATAAAGCATGCTATATATCTGTGTCATTACAGCTGTTTTCACAGATCTGTGTAAATAGTAATGGTTTTGACAACACTGGCGTTTGTGCTGTGCTGGCATAGTGAAGGGGAAGTCTGGGCACCTGGTATCATTTCCTGCAGTCTGATTATGGGACATCTGTAAGTCGCTCTGAAGGGTATCCAAAGGGTTTGGAGGACTTTGGCAAAAAGTGGCCGGTCCATCTCTGTCCTTTTCCTCCTCCTCCTCCTCCTCCACTTCCATCTTCTCCTGGTCTGAGTGGTTCTGCTCTTGAGGTTGGGGTTGGACAGAAGGATGGAGGGGGTCTTTGGGAAGGGGGGATCTAATCTGAGGGTCACTGAGTTGTGGATTAAGAGAAATGGGGTCTTTGGGGGAAGACTCATTTTGAGGAGACGCTCTGGAGTATTTAGAGTCAGGATCTATTTGCTGTGAATCTACACAGTGAACATCACTTCCTGTTACCACAGCAGACAATTCTAATGAAAGGGTTTCACTCCCACTAAATCACACAACAACAGTGACGCACCCACAAAAACAACATACATGAGCAGGACAACAGCACACAACCGTGTCAAACCAGAAACAGGCGATGAAAGGAAAATGACAGGAAAGGGAAATGGAAAGGAAAGTGTTATACAACAGAAAGGAGGGACAAAAAGAAAAAACACACACACACACACAAAACAATTACATCATGTATTTTCCATCTGTCGATTATATACAGAGATCAGAATTTAAAGTAACACGCCACTTTTTTTTTTTTTAATAAGCTAATTTTACAACACTACTAGTTTGGTTGAGTTTTACCATTTTTGAATCCATTCAGCCAATTTCCAGGTCTGGCGAGAGCACTTTTAGCTTAGCTTAGCATAAATCATTGAATCGGATTAGACCATTAGCATCTCGCTAAGCTAAAAGTGCTCCTGCCAGACCTGGCGGTCAGCTAAAAGGATTTAAAAAATGGTTTAACTCTAGGGGAGCTGTAAAATGAGCCTATTTTCAAAAAAGTAGAGTGTTTCTTAAATGCTAGATAGTTTTTACTATACACTGCTAAAAAAAATTTCTTTCAATTTTTGCTAATTTTATTTTATTATGTCCGTGTCAATGTAACTATTAACTGAAAGTTTCCCTTTTTTTGTGTTTTGAGGGTCTTTTTTTACATTTATTAACACATTATAATTGCATTATGGGACCTTGATCTCTGCTCTGTCAAGTTTTGAGGTTGAAAAGTTTAACAAAGTTTAACCAACTTTTATTGTCAATTTGTGTGGTTTAATTTGATCTATTGTCTGGGTTGGTCATGTAAATTATTGTACAAAAACCAAGTAATGAGCTATTGTATTTTATGGTTTTACTTCCATTTATTCTCCCCGTGTTTGCGTGGGTTTCCTCCAGGTGCTCCGGTTTCCCCCACAACTCCAAAGACATGCACTACAGGTGAATTGGATAAGCTAAATTGTCCGTAGTGTATGTGTGTGAATGAGTGTGTATGGATGTTTCCCAGTGATGGGTTGCAGCTGGAAGGGCATCCGCTGCTTAAAACGAGCTGAATAAGTGGGCGGTTCATTCCGCTGTGGCAACCCCAGATTAATAAAGGGACTAAGCCGAAAAGAAAATGAATGAATGAATGAACTTCCATTTATATAATTTTGTATACAATACACTATTTTAAGGGGTGCACGGTGGTGCAGTGGGTAGCACGTTCGCCTCACAGCAAGAAGGTCGCTGGTTCGAGCCTCGGCTGGGTCAGTTGGCATTTCTGTGTGGAGTTTGCATGTTCTCCCCGTGTTCGCGTGGGTTTCCTCCGGGTGCTCCGGTTTCCCCCACAAGTCCAAAGACATGTGGTATAGGTGAATTGGGTAAGCTAAATTGTGTATGGATGTTTCCCAGTGATGGGTTGCAGCTGGAAGGGCAACCGCTGCGTAAAAACATATGCTGGATAAGTTGGCGGTTCATTCCGCTGTGGCGATCCCAGATTAATAAAGGGACTAAGCCGAAAAGAAAATGAATAAATGAACACTATTTTAAGCCACCAATAGAAGTGACTTAAGTAAACTGTAAATTTAAAACTAGATAAAACTATAGGAACAACATTAAATTTAGCATTTGACAATTTAAACTAATCCTAATGCCAATTGTCTAAAGTGTGTTAATTATTATTATTATTATTATATTAACTGTTTTTTTGTTTCTTTTTTACATTTATTTATACAGTACTTGTCTAAATTTGGATATATTGTTTCAAATTATGTATTATATTGAATTGTGCATGCTCCAGTGTTTTAATCATTTTATAATGAATAATTTAAGAACTGTATTTACTATACCTAACTTCTAACAAATATACAAATGCATAATGTAAAATAATTTCACGCTCATAATTTTTGACCATTAAATGCTTAGCAGCAATATTCATTATAGCTATGACCATAACTGTTGATAATAATTATTTTTATTCAGATTAGTGTAAAACATATATTTAATCATGGAAGTCTGTACAAATTATAACTCAAAGAGGTGTTGAAATGCACAGTTGGCGTTAAAAGTCTAAGTTCACATTGACTGTGGGTTATTCATCACCACTTAAAGGGAAAAAACAGGTCATTGCATTGTGGGATGCAGTGCTCGCATGGTAATATCTGTGGTTCACTGTGGGCTTGACAAATACAGTAATTCATTTGAATATTTTTAACATGCAGAACGGTCATATACTGCAAAGAGTATGTGATCTACATACTACAGAAATAGTAGTATGTTAGCACGCAATATCAAACAAAATGAAGCAATTAAAAGCATGTACAGAAAACACAATTACACAGAACACATTTACAGGAAATCAGTAATGATGCATTAACATTCTTTTTTTCATAATATTCAAAATATGCAGCATCTAAGCATATTTTGGACTTATACCATGTCTGTGCTCATACTGTCAATCTAATGGCTGTTTTGGATCAGCAGAGAAGTCTGTAGCTCTCAGTCAATGAATGGTCTAATCTGGTTCAAATCAAGCACTGCTCTCAAACCACTGCATACAAAATCAATGCAGAACAGCAAAAAAAAAAAAAAAAAAAAAACTGCTTTCCCTTCCTAATGTTGCCACAGATTTTGCCAGTCACCTACAAATAAAGTTTTGAGGACACGTGGGGATTTTAGCTGGTTCTTCATGCTGTAAAAGTATGATTGTGGACTTTGGCAAACTGCGCAAAAAAAAAAAAAAGTGTGTGCTTCAGGAGAGAAGACAGACCATCTCGAAACACTTACCATAAATATCTTGGCAGCTGAAATGGGGGAACTCTTGTTTGCTTTGTCTATTTATTTGCTATTTGTTTATTTTATGATTATTATTTTTTAATCTACAAAAACCAAGAGAATTGACACTCCAGTGCAGTTTTCAGTTTCAAATACAAAATTTCTATGAAATACAATGATCTCAAATATTAATGATGTGCTGATTTGTTCGGCAAATAAACAGAATAATAAAAGAGCAAAACCCTGATGAGGGCTGTTCTCAGAACTGTTATTGGAATCTAAACAAATACCTGATCTTTGACCTACTCGCACAAAAGTAAACACTAGCAGTTATTTCCCTTTACTCTTTTCAGATGTCAGCTGGAAACGTCTCAAATCTTGGAGACCAAACAGAATATTTACTTCAGTAGCAAATCATCGTAACCACTGTACTGTGAATAAAACAAAAACCTTGCTAGATGGTAAATCAGTCACTCTATCTACATACCAATCAGCGTCTCAGTTAGATTTACCTGAAAGGTCTCTCTCCTCCAACAGGTGAGGTTGCGTTACTCCAGCTTTTGCGGCTTTCGTCTCTGTCGGCACGTGGGCGCCGCACTGGCGGGGGCATGTAGGAGCCCTGGTTGGCTTTGTTGGGCAGGTACTGGTTGAAAGGAACGGCAGTCCGTGGCTCGCTGCAGGACGTTCGCCGCACCAACATGTCATCCTTGCGCACATCCGGTATCTTCCTCTGGGGGGTGTCACACTCCGAGTCGCTGCCGCGGCCTGCAGATGCACGAACAGTGTGAAATCATAAGCTGTGTGGTATAGTTTTACAATTTCATTCTGTTATGTTTGTGGTATAGTGAGGAGAAATAGTGGTTATGATTGTATTGCAAGAAGTTGCAATGATATTTTATCCTTATTTTGACATTACCAAGCATCTCCATCTACAAAAAAATGGGTGCGGTACTTGATTCCATGAATTGGGTATTCATATTTTTCAGGGTGATAAATTCAGAGGAACTGAAATGTCAGCAATTGAACATGTTCATCTGAAGCTACAAAATAGGTGAATTCAGGGTTCCCACTCTAAGCCAATTGTCAAATTCCCTGATTTTTCCCTGAACACACATGAAAATACACCAAAATTACATTTTCACATTCCACATATTTCACATTTATTATCTGTGATTGCAGATGTGAAATTTGCGTGAAGCTTATGTTTTTTTTTTTGTAAGGGCAGGAAGTGTTGAGGGAATTTGGCACAGGTAAAGCTAGGCAAAGTCCCAGCAGCCACTTCAATTCCACAAGACACAAGGAGTGGTTCTATAGTGATTCAGCAACCAAAAGCCTGCGAAATTTGATGGGCAAGACAAGCCATACCAATTCCAGTGCAACTCTGGCATTATATGCTCCCAGCCAGCAATGTGGGTCCAGCAATCCCAGCTTGGACAGAACACAAGAACACTAGTCTGTGTAAATATAGTGGGGAAGAGGCTTACTCAGCATTTACTAACTGTGGTGGCCCTCTTCTTATTCAGACCCACTCCAGTTGAGAGCCTGGCAAAGGGTGGAAATTTAATGGGGTGCCGCTAATATGAGAGTGAGACAGAAATTCTCACTTATGATTAAATTCAAAATATATATTAGAGGTACTGTAACAGTACACTGAATTCATGGTTTGGTACGCACCTCGGTTTTGGGGTCACGTTATGATACGGGTTCAGCATAACATGAAAAAGAGACTCATACTGACTGGAGTTAGCTCGAGATGAGACAGAATTATATATGTCTATTGTTTTTCTACAGTATGTAAACGAAGTTGATGGTGCATATAACCATAATGGTGCATGACCATTATACACTTATGTCTTCTGCAGTGCCTTACACATGCCGAGTCAAGATAAATCAATTTCAGCTTTAAAACACAGTGGCACCACATTACTGTCAGTACAAAGCAATAGACCAATCAGTAGAACTCGAAGGTGGGACAAGGGTTGTGCACTTCTGGTTACAGTAGTAAGTTGGCATTACAACAGCAGTATGGCGGAACCTTTTCTGAGTGCTGCATGTTGCATTTTCAGAAGCAAAGATGCATTCTTTGTGAATGGCCACTAACTTGTTGCATTGTTAGGGTCTTTTTTGTCTAACTCCAGTAGTACACTGTAAAAAATGCTGGATTCCACACAATTTCTTTATGTTGTTCACATAATATCATGTGAATTGGAAGACAACGACAAAACACAATTAACGCAGTCAAAACTGGCTTTTAGAGGTCCGAGTCAACTCATTGGGGATGGATTTTACCCAAGGCATTTTAGAATACTCAGACAACATCTCAGATATTTTACAATGTGGTCGGTCTGCTGATTTGTCCATTATTGCCGTCCCATAGCACACATTTGTTATCACATGATCTCTTAAAATAAAATCATATGACTTTTTTTTGTTGCGCATACTGGAACTTATTTAATAAATGTGTTTCCTTTCATTTTCTTTCAGCGTAGTCTCTTATTTATCAGGGGTCGCCACAGCGGAATGAACCGCCAACTATTCTAGCAAATGTTTTATGCAGCGTATGCCTTTCCAGCTGCAACCCAGTACTGGGCAACACTCTAACATTCACACACACACACTCATACAGCCAATTTAGTTCATCCAATCCACTTATATACCGCATGTCTTTGGACTGTGGGGGAAACCGGAGCACCTGGAGAAAACCCACACGAACACAGGTAGAACATTCAAACTCCACACAGAAATGCCAACTGGCCCAGCCAGAGACCTTCTTGCTGTGAGGGGACAGTGCTAACTAATGAGCCACCGTGCCGCCCTTAAATGTGTTTCCATCATAGTTCATGCACATTTTTTTGTTATTGGATCAAAAATTTACCCTACTCAGTCGTGCACATATGTTTTTATATCCTGGAATTTCCATTAATAATTTTTCATTTGATATTCCAAAATAAGCATAAAGGGTGGTGCGGTGGCGCAGTGGTTAGCGCTGTCGCCTCACAGCAAGAAGGTCGCTGGTTCGAGCCTCGGCTGGGTCAGTTGGCATGTCTGTGTGGTGTTTGCATGTTCTCCTGTGTTCGCGTGGGTTTCCTCCGGGTGCTCCAGTTTCCCCCACAAGAAATGTGCATAAAATAGGTGTACGGAAACATCACTTGTGGTTAAGACAAAATGGAAAAGTGAAAACGTACAAGGAAAAAAAAAGTTACAGAAGAAGCTCTCACGGGAGCAATTAAATATATTACAAAAAGGAAAAGAAGAACACATTTTACTCAAACAAATCTATCATAATTCTTTTTTTTTGCCCATGAGGCTTTTGAAATGCCGTTGAATAAAAGTGGATTGTCTGGACTTCATGTAAAGTAGTGCCACTGAAAACATTATCTCAAGCACACTGGAGTATGAACAAACAAATATTTAAAACCATAATATCCAGTGTCTACAACTGAGAGACCTTTTATTAGGTTTGAGTGGACTTTTGACTACCTAGTCTTACTGATCTGATCTGCCAGAGTTAAAGCGGGTTTCAAGAGCACCTGGATCAACACCGGCTGACCAGTTCTAACTCTCCACATTCCCAACCAAGGTGTTCTCCACATGTCACTCTGTCTGTCTCTGCAACAGCTTCTTAAACACACACCAGTCCCAATGATGACTGATGCTGTGTGTCATATCACACGACTCCTGACATCAGTAATAAACATATGCGGTGTGGCAAATGAGACAGCAACATTCTCCACTTCCCTAGAAATGTGATCATTCTGCAGAGAAAGTGAATAGTTCACAGGAATATGATTTTCCCAAATAGCTTTTTATCAGATGTCTTCTTTTCCCAAAAACGTCTTTAGGAGAAATAAAAAAAGACAATAGTAAAAGCACAGCACTCCTATTTAAAGTTTTGACAGTAGGCATTATGGTAAATCTGGGAATAGTTCTAATATGGAGATCTCTTCTGAAACACAAGTAGCAAAGATATTAAAAACAGGCAAAAGAGAAGAAAGTACAGCAGTCTTAGATGGTCATTTAATTACTGTTTGGGGAAATATAGCCTGATAGCAAGTTGCATTCATGTTATGAATAAACGCACCCGATTCGAATGTTATCACTCGATTGAATGGGCGTTATCAGTGGATATCAGCTGATAGGTATGGGCCAGTAGGGGCCTTCTGCGCCTCCTAGTGGGCTCAAAAGGTTGTAATCATCCATCCACATGGTTAATCAGCTATTCTAATAGAGAACAGTTCAGATCCAGATGTGTTTTTACATTACTGTGACGGTTGGGTTTAGGGTTGGGGTTGGGGTAGGCGTTAATAAAATACAATTAACGGGAAATAGTATAATTTCATAAAAAATCACGCGTGGCGGTATACACGCTTACCTCCATATGAATGGATTTTCCACTGTTATCAGTTTCTCCAGTGGCTCACCGTGTACGTCAGCAGACTTGAGACGTGGAGCGGAGTTGACAGCGACGACAGGGTTCGAATCCGCCGAAAAACGGTTTCAGAAAGCAAAAAGTTAATTATTTGTTTTTATTGCTTTTTTAAAAACAGACGGTTGGGTTTAGGGAAGAAGGAGGGCAGGTTAATCGCTGCTTTTGAAAAATAATCGCTGCTTTTGAAAAAATAATGACCGTTGGGTTTAGGAAAGGAGGAGGGCAGGTCAATCGGAGCGGCCTCTGCTGGATTTACGCGAGAACAGCAGATTAACCATGTGCATGTAGGAACAGTAGGCGCAGTAGACCCCTACTGGCCCATATCTATCAGCTGATAAACCACTGATAACGTCCATTCAATCGACTGACAACACTTGAATCCGCTGATAAACAACACTGATCTAGAAAACAGCAGAAACACTGTAAAAAAAATGATTCAGTAAGAAGACCTTACATAGATTAACATAAGCATGGCATTGTGGTAGAAATGTGACATTTTGATATCAAATTTCTATACGATTAATGACATTAAATATATTAAAGGAGAAATGCAACACAATTATAGTACCTTTGTCAGTTTTTGTGTATTTGTATTTATACTAAACGCCTTTACTGGTTTTTGTAACAAATACTTTTTATCATGGTAGTGAGGTGCTTTATCTACAGATGTAGTAAATATAAAGCTGTTACAGAAGTTACAGTGTCGGTGCTGTTGTTATCTATACAACATAATGACACCGCTCCCCAATGTAAGTAAGAAAATAAAATGAAATGAAATGAAATAAAAGGTCTGACTATAGTTTGAGAGAATAGCTCTTTTGGTATTTTCCTTAACAATGCATAATAATTCATTTCATTTGACATATAATGGAATTGAAAACCGACTCTTATGAAGGCACGTGAACATTTTGACTTTACCAGCAAAAATGTCCTTCACATAAAAATAAGTTTACCTTCTTAAACAAGCTGTTCAGGCTAGTTCATATACATGCCAAAGCAACATTTTCACTTTCATTTATTTTTAACTTATTTAAATAATAATAATAATAATAATAATAATAATAATAATAAAACATACATATAAAAAATTAAAAAATGTGCATGCACTACGTTAGTATAATTTCTATCACAATAAAATAACACTTCGAAGTTATATTGTGTCCTCCAGCAAAATCAAACAGTTTCAGACAAAGCACAATGTAAAAAACAGTTCACCACTTAACAATGACACTCAATATCCAATTCAACTGAAAAAAAACTGCCAGGCAAACATAGTAGCCTGACCGAAAGGCCTCATTCACATGCTATGTATATTCTGTTAAAGAAAGTTGTAAACTTTTTATGGATGTCTTATTAAAACGTTAACTGCTCGTGCTATATTCTGATGAAATCAACTTATGAGGAGAGTGACATTATAAAATACCTTTATATACAGGCAAGTTATAATTACATCTCCATGTGCACTTCAAAAACCTCACATAAATATCCTTCAGAAATATTTATAGATCTGTCACACAGTTGGTATTTACTTAAAGAGTTGAATGCTCTTCACACATATGCTTTGAGAGTGCTGTACGAGTCAAATGAAACAGAAGTGCAGACTTTAAGAGAGCAACACAATTAGCTAAATATTACAGCAAAAGGCTTGTCATTAACGCACACGGATAAAGAAACGTATGCAGCCCAAATGTGCGACATTTAACAGAGCTGCGTGGAAAAAACGTAGCAAATGGACACACTGAGGCTTGTCTAAGCTCTTCCACATATGTTAAACCACTGTTTTGCTTTTTAAAAATACAACAGAGACTTTGAATAAGCTCCAATGCAAACCATTGACTTAACAAATGGTTTAGGGTCTGTTTTTTATTCCCTGACAGGGGACAGGGATTTACTCACAGACAGGGACAATCACAAATGAACATAACTTAATGATGTTCAGTTTGCAAAAACAAGCTCCTACTGACATCAAAAAAATAATAATAATAATAATAAAAATGCATCTGCCAAAGCCTGCTTTATGTGGGCAGGAATTACAAACTTTGTCTATACATAATTGTTTTACTATATTGACCTATTTGGCCTATCATGATATCTAATTTATGTTGGGCAAAATATTTAATCAAAAGTTTTTGTGATAAACAATACTATTGTCACTTTAAGACCATTTTATGTTGAAAATATGACCATATAATAGCATAATAATGCAAGTGCACACTTTAAAAGAACACTTTTATTCATAGGAATAGTTAGGCATTGGAATCTGGATGTGAAAAAATATATATCCTGAACAAATAAGTAGCGATAAAGAAAATGTTAACAAAAAAGTCCAAGATAACAAGAACTAGAACAAAACAAAGTAACATGTTTAACACGTTTTAGTAATTTTAGACTTTTAAAGTCCCAAAAAAGGCACAGGTGCTTCAACAGGCCATATCTGCTGCCAGATCTATTTTTAATTGTTACACTGAAAAAAAAATGACTCAAAGATGATTCCTTGGATTTACAATTTTTTTTTCAAGTTAGGTGGTTGTAAACAATTTATTTGGGCTGAATTTAAATAAACAAATTAAGTTGAACATTACTAAATTTAATTTAAATAAATTGTTTGCAGAAATCATTTTTTTCAGTGTAGGCACCCACATGAAAAAAAATAGATAGTAGTTTAGTAAACAGTGTTGTGTTAACCACACTCAAAAAAGAAAAAAAATATTGCTGTTTTTTCAAACTACATTTTTAAAATGAGCTGAAACAACCCAATTCTTGTAATTTCATTGGACAAGTTTTTGTGTTCAATCCACTTAAATTTGTAAAACATTAAGTGACTAAGTGTAACTTAATTTGTTTGTGTTGGGACAACATAATGGAATTGTTTTAGTGTAACTAAATGGTCAGCGGATATGTACTTCCCAGCATGCTTTGCGTTCGATTGAATTAGGAGAGGAAAATGTTGACAATTAAAGTAATCCTAGGTGTTCTAAGTTACTTGTTTGAGTTTAATCTTCACTTTGTTTGAAGATTTAGAAGTGTTTCATGTAATGTTTCGAGTTTTGATGTTCCCACCTTGCAGAGGAGTAATACTCATGCTTTGAGTGTTGGCAGCTCATAACAATAAATATTGTTTGTTGCTTTACTGAGTGAACAATTATTGTCCTAAAGTTGGTTCTAAGCTCAGTCTCAATCAACAATTCAAAATTAATTTTGCTCATGAACTTTATTTGCCTAAAATGCTGTATGTTCCAATGACTTCAAAGTTGCTTTGACTTCCAATAATTCAAATATGTTAAAATAACTCAATTCAAATAAGTTGAAGTAACAATTCAAATAAGTTAAAATAACACAATTCAAATGTGTGGAAATGTGTGTCATAATTAAATTAAGTTACACCAATGACTTTTGACTTTTTTTACACCAATTTTCTGAGTGAATTATCTGCACTGTAAAAAATGCTGAGTTCCACACAATTCCTTAATGTTGACCTAGTGAATCGTTTTTACAACTTTAAGTGGATTGAAGATAAAACAATTAAATTGTCCCAAAAAAACCAAAAACGTATGAATTGTGTTGTTTCAGTTATTTAAAAAAAGTAGTTTGAACAAGCAGCAAAAGCCATTTTTTTTGAGTGTGGTAAAATGTTTTATACTGTATATGTTATATAATGCTTACAACGCTTTGTTAATGAATTCTACGCATACTGTAATTTAAACTGTAATAAATACTGTAGTATACGTATACTTTTTACTACAATAAACTGTGGTGTAGTCGAATATAGTTGTAGAAAACTTTTGTAATTAGTTTATATTATTATATGTTTAATACTACAGCGACCGTAGAATTACCATAACAGATTCAAGTACTTTACTTTGGGCAGATTTCAAGAAAGGAACTTCAACATATTTTACTTCTGGGGTATGACCTTTCAGCATGTTTAATGGCTGCATATCTTTGGGTCAGGGATGGCGCTACACTATAACCTTGAAGGGTGACTAGATGTCTTGTTTATCCCGGGACATTTCAGACATATTTTTTGTGTCCCAAAAAGACAGATTAATCCAAGCTCATCGTCGAACATTAATTACCATTCAGTCACAATTTTTTATTCTCAATTAACTTGCAGTGAGAGAAGCTGCAATTGGTGGAATCACACTGAACGAACTCGCAACTGAAGCGCTCTCTCGTCCTGACCAGCAAAGAACCAGCTTAAACCAGCATCAAAATCTTACCACATAAGCTGTTTTTTTTCAGCAGGGACAGAAAGCAGATGAGATGACAAGGCAGCACAATCAACTAACATTCATTCATTCATTAATTTTCTTTTCGGCTTAGTCCCTTTATTAATCTAGGGTCACCACAGCGGAATGAACCGCCAACTTATCCAGCATATGTTTTACGCAGCGGATGCCCTTCCAGCTGCAACCCATCACTGGGAAACATCCATACACACTCATTAACACACATACACTACGGACAATTTAGCTTACCCAATTCACCTATACCCCATGTTTTTTTTTGGACTTTTGGGGAAAACCGGAGCACCCGGAGGAAACCCACGCGAACACGGGGAGAACATGCAAACTCCACACAGAAACGCCAAATGACCCAGCCGAGGCTCGAACCAGTGACCTTCTTGCTGTGAGGCGAACGTGCTACCCACTGCGCCACCGTGCAGCCCGATCAACTAACATGTTTTTTTTATAAATATAATCATTATTTTTATTCAATCGGATGCAATATATGATGACACCAAAAAATCAATACATTTACCTGACCTATTTATCTCCATAGACAACTTTTCTGGTGAGGTTAGTTTTCTTGAAAGCTCACTTTCTACAATGCTGTACTTGTGAAGCAGAGCACTCAGGTTCAAAACAGGTAAAAGCAATGTAAAATCAATTTTCTTTCATGTTTTCACTAGCGGACTTGTCATCAGAAACCTGCAACGAAACATAAGCAGAGCCATATATTTTATATTGTGCTAAAATATAGCTTAAGGCATGTACAGTATTTTCAATGAGCCTGGGTTGATCACTTTGGTCTCTCTTTTGTCTCGCACCTGTACTGGTCAGTCTGCTTTCAAGCCCATGGTAGCCCCATTAGTGAGCAATGTATTCTGGCTCTCACTCCCAAATTCTCTGGAAAAAGACAGCCTAAATCTAATACTGAGTTTGTTTTTCCAGGAGCTCTAGGGACAGAGATGGATTTGTGGAAAACTGTTGCTTGCTCACTATAGGAAGAATAATTTTTTATTGAAGAAATGCATTTGTGTTTATGTGTGTTTATTCCCAGACTGGGCCAATTTTGATTTAAGTGTTTAAAACTTCCACTTTTACTCTACCCATGAGTGCTGTAGACTCAGATTATATGGGGATGTTAAAAACATTAATGGTTTGTGGGTGGGTGCGTGTGTGTGTGTGTGCGTTTGCATGCGTGTGCGTGTGTGTGTATGTGTGTGTGTGTGTGTGTGTGTGCGTGCGTGCGTGCATGCGTGCGTGTGTGTGTGTGTGTCTGTGTCATTGGCCGTGTGTGTTTGTGTATGAAAGACAAAAGTGGTTTGAAGGTCTGTCCTGCAAATAATTAAATGCAACTAACCATTTAGTTGCACACAGCTAAGATAAAATAAAGAGACTTAAAAAAAAAACTTTTGAAAAAATGGAGAAAACACTTTCTTTATATTTACTTGTTTATGTCAAAGCTGTATAAAACCCACTTAAAAATATTCAGATGCTAATTCAATTGTCACTTGGTAAAAGCAAGTCAAATTAGATTGACGTACAATTGTGTTCGCGTGACATCCTGACATTCTCTGAAGCAATAAACAAAATTGCAAACGGTGACAAACAGAACCAAATGTGGATTACATGTGTGATAATTTGACAAATATGGTTTATGCCAACTGAGAACATGAAGCTACTGGAAAAAAGTAGCTACTTTCATTTTAATCTTTCTGCTGGGTTATAAGTGTAACTTCTGTTCTCCTTTAGTCGTTCACTCTGCAGATTCAATATCAATGTTTTATTAGAAAATGCTCTAACCTCTAAGTCTGTAACCCATGACGACGACACTATGATCAACAGAAAGACTTACTAAGAAGCCCACTGAAACCACACTGATCAAACCAGCGTGATGTCACATCTGTGTGATGCGTCAAACCAGCCACGGCAAACTGCACATACTGTATGAATAAGGCATCTGTTAGATCAATCTGTTGTTGTTTGGGAGCTGGGATCAAAACAGACTGATTAAATATTTACTGATTATTAAAATGTAGCTAAAGGCACCTATTTTGCAGTGGTTCAAGTGTTTTTATTTCACAATTCTACTTTAAGTACCTGAATATTATCAGATATTGTTTTAGGTTAGGAAATGGTTTACCTCTCTATATTCTATTGAGAAGAATTTTAATTCTATTCTATATTCTATACTTCTCTATATTCTATTATTTCTCTATATTCTTTATATCAAAATATAGTATTTTTTTTATACTTTCCTACATTTCATAAATGTAAAGTAAAAAGTTCAGCACAGGTTCATTTGAAAAAGTGAAGTGAAGTGAAGTGAAGTGTAGTGTGGCCAAGTATGGTGTCCCATACTTGGAATTTGTGCTCTGCATTTAACCCATCCAAGTGCACACACACAGTTAGTGAACACACACATACCGTGAACACACACCCGGAGCAGTGGGCAGCCATGCTGCGGCGCCCGGGGAGCAGTTGGGGGGAACGGTGCCTTGCTCAAGGGACTCACCTCAGTCGTGGTATTGAGGGTGGTGGAGAGTGCTGGTCATTCACTCCCCCCACCCCCAATTCCCGCTGGTACCGAGTATCGAACCAGCAACCTTCGGATCACGAGTCCAACACTCTAACCACCAGGCCACGACTGCCCCTTAAAACTTACTGTACTTCAGCCAACATTTTTGTGAAACCTTAAAGAGCCCCTATTTTGCATTATAAATGGTCATATTTTGGTTTTGGGGGTCTCCAACAACAGGCTGATATGCGTGCAAGGTCAATAAACACTTTCATTGTCTTATAATATGCATTTATTTTTACCTAATTATCCCAACGACTCCCATATGATTCGTTTAGCGATTCATTTGTTCCCAAACCCCTCCTTAGCGCGAAGCTAATCTGCACTGATTGGTCCAATGACCCAGTCTGTTGTGATTGGTCGACTGGGTTCAGCACGAGAAATACCCACCTCGGCTATGAAGTAGCAGCTAGAGAGTATGTGAGAGCCCAATGCAGGAATGCAATAAAGCAATACAGTGAAACACCAGCATATTACTCTACTCTTACCCTAACCCCTAGTAATAACAACAACACACATTCAGTATTAATCCACACAGTGGCAAAAGTTGAACTATTTTGAAAACTGACCGTGTGAGGAACAGTGTGAGGAACAGCTGATGGTGGCCATAGCAACAAACAGCAAAGGATCAAGAGCACAAAACGCAATTAAATCGGTAAAGTAAGAAGCATGCGGAGCATTTTCAATGTGGTTTTGGACACAATATGTGAATAGCTTTAACGTCTAGTGAATAGATTTAGAGAGATACAGTACAAGCACTGATCTATAAGCGTAGGTTATTGTATCAGAAATCTGAAAAGTAACAGGAACACAGCACAAGGTTGGCTATACTGTGGTGTCATTGTGAAAATTAACTTTAACCCTTTATTTCCCGCAGCCAAATCTCCATCAGTCAGTGATCGCCATCTTCACATCTCCGCTAGTGTCTGAAGTCAAATGCACGTTCATATTTTACCGGATCTGGAACTACATATTTGGTGATGTACCGTATCGACGTAGACGTGTTCAAACAAAAGATCCGAACCAAACTTGATTCATTCATTTGACTCTGAGTCAACTATTTTGCTAAAGAATCAATAGTTTTAAACACTTTCAGATTTAAACCTCAGCTGGATGTTTTCATTCCTTTAGAGCTGTGCTACACACTACATGGAGGCTCATTTTCAAAAACCCATAATAGGGGCTCTTTAAAAAGTTTTTACACTTGAATAATCTTGGATATTAGTGTATGACAAGTTTGGTAATAAAATTAGACACTCATTCATTCATTTTCTTTTTGGCTTTATTAAGTCCATTTATTAATCAGGGGTCGCCACAACGGAATGAACTGCCAACTTATCCAGCCCTTCCAGCCTCAACCCAACACTGGGAAACACCCATACACTCTTGCATTTACACACATACACTACGGACAATTTTAGCTTATTCAATTCAATAATACCGCATGTCTTTGGACTGTGGGGGAAACCGGAGCACCCGGAGGAAACCCACGCGAACACGGGGAGAACATGCAAACTCCACACAGAAATGCCAACTGACCCAGCCGAGGCTCGAACCAGCGACCTTCTTGCTGTGAGGCGATCGTGCTACCCACTGTGCCACCGTGATGTCCCAAAATTAGACACTGTCTTTCAAAATAAATACTCGTCTTTCCTTTTAATACATAACCACATACATTAAAAATTAAGTACTTTGATTTGTTAAATTACTTTATACTTTTACTGGAATATTTTTTTCTTACTTTGGCTATGGCTAGAGAAATTGAACTCATGTGTGATAAGCCAGAGTTAAGTTGTTTTAATGAAGGGGCAAACACTTTTTCACACATGGCTATGTAGCTTTTTCTACTTTGTTTTCCCTCAATAAGAAAAACCTTCATTTATAAACTGCATAATGTGTTTACTTGTGTTATTTTTGACTAATATTTACTTTTTTTTGATGATCTGAAATATTAAAGTGTGAGAAAGGTAATCAGTAAGGGGGCAAACACTTTTTCACACCACTGTATGTATACTTTCACTCAAGTGCATGATTTGGCCTTTATCCAACACTTTATTGACTTTATGGATAGCAGAATAAGGCTTGGTTAGGATAGACAGCATTAACAGCTGTCAATAAGGGGAACAGCTGGGTCAGTACCACACAGAGAGGGCAGTTTTTCCTCATTTTCTCTTCTGTGGGCATTCGGGTGCCAACTATTTCTCAGCTTTTGGCATTTTGCACAAATGCATTACTCAAAATATATACTAGCTGTCAAATTCTAACACATTTATTGTTTCAACCAGTACAGTACAGTATATCCCCTATCACCAGATGATCAGACTTTTATGTAATGTGCGTTAGGCTTACCATCGCTGTAGCCGCGGGCGAGCAGGCCGTCGGGCGAGGGGGTTTGATGGGACCGTGAGCCGATGGAGTCCAGGCTGTCGAAGGAGTCGTCTCGTGCGTGCCTCGGCGGAGAGAGAGAATCACTGCGTTCAGACTCCCAGCAGTCTATATAACCACTGTCCCTGATGCTACGCTTTGGGCTGTCCCACTCCTCTGCTTCCTGACAAAAACACACACAGGTATATAAACAATATCACAAATTTGCAAATATTTTTTCTTATTTATTTCTCACTTATTTCCATGTACTGGCTCTCGCAAAATTGATAAATTTATTGATAAATTGACCAAAATACTAAATAAAGTTGAATATACTTACAGCATTATTAACTTACTTAAGAGATAATCTTTAGATTCCCATGCATTAAAGGATTTTAAATGCATGAGATGGAGACACAAAGCCATTAATTATCTCATTATGGTCATTTAACCAGCATGGTCATTTGTCAATGTATAAATTAGATCTCCCCACTTTGAACCAGTCACAGGGAGATACAGAGAAAACATATTTGAGCATATTTTGAGAATATTTGTAACATCGGCTGGCTCCCTGGTGAAGCACATGTCAGAAGAATGACCTGAAGGCTCTGTCAACTGTCACTGAGTTCCTGTTGTTATTATTACTAATGTTTGGGGAGGCTCATTTATTTTGAACTACCTGTGCATTATACAGTTTTATTGATTGTTAATCAAGAATTTCAACCTACCGTGGAATAATTATTTTTTCTACAGATACCATATTAATATCATTATTAAATCACCTTATCTAAATAGCATTTTTGTTTCATATGGCACATAGATTTCACAACATTGAAACAAAAATGCTATTTAGCTAAGGTGATTTAATAATGATGTTAATATGCTATCTGTAGAAATGTAAAAAAAAAAAATAACGCCAAACCAAGTTGATAAAATTGGATTGCCTCACACAAAACAATTAAAATTCTTTGAATGATTACTCACCCTCATGTTGTTCCAATCCCCTAAGACATTCATTCATCTTTGGAACACAAATTAAGATATTTTAGATGAAATCTAGAAGATTTCAGAATTAGAAGAGCTCTCTGAAAAGCAACAGCCCAGAGGCATGCAAAGTCCAGAAATTGAACCAAAAACACTGTCAAAATATTCCATGTGACTTCAGTGGTTCAACTATAGTCATCCATGAACACTTTTGTGTGGCAAACAAATTGTAAATATGACTTTGTTTGCCTATATCTTTCTCCCATGTCAGGGTGTGCATTTACTATGGGCAGTGCAATGTATTTACCATTAGAGTCAGCAGCACAACACACATGCATTGTATTGTCAGTAGAAAATCCCTGACATGACATGGGAGACATAGGCAAACAAAGTTATTTTTTTGTGCACAAAATTGTTCACAGAACTTTGTATGATTACAGATGAAGCACTGAAATCACATGGAATGTTTTGACAATGTGTTAGGTTGTCTTTGAGCATCTTGTCTATGGAGAATGAGGGATCTCTCGGATTTCATCTAAAATATTTTAATTTCTGTTTTAAAGATGAACAGTCTCAGGGATTGAAACAACATGAATGTGAGTAATTAACAACAAAACTTCAATTTGTAGGTGAACTAAACCTTTAAAGCTGAAATTGCATTTGTTTGTTTTTTGGTTGTACTTAGTATACCAGTACACACACAAATTGCTTCTTGCTTCTTTTATGAATGGTTTGCTGAATAAACAGTGTTGTTAATGGATTCAATTCACTTGATGAATCAGAACCCTCCCTATTAGATCTTCTTGAATGCTATTCAAAGAGAAGGAAGAGCAGGAATGGATGAGGTGTGACAGATGAACTGAAGGAGAAGTGAGGTTTACTGTATATAGCTGTATCGCTGTGACTGGCAGACACTGGCACTTAAAAGGCAATTCTCTGATTAAAGAAATAACAGTGTGCAGCCCAAGTCAGCTCTTTTTCACTAGGCTGTGCTGTGTCACCAAAACACAAACCAGACATTCATTAGAGTCCTGCAGTGCTGTGACTGAACCTAGACCAGCCCTCCATCTGTCTGTTTGCAACTATCTGACCAGATGGGGAAACACTTTTTATGCAAAGGACACATGACATGATGGAATAATAAATTGCAGGCCAGTGACATCATTGGATGTGTCACATTGGCCTTTTTTGAATCAATGTGATCAGTTTGTTTTTGATCTACACAACTCCATACAAGAAACCTCTTAATTTAAGGTAGATAAAAAATTCTCACTATTAAACAGTGACTTATAACCTGCCTATTATTAAGATATTGGCTGTTTATTAATACTTATAAAGTGCATATTCTGCATGATCTTATTCTACATCCCTAATCCTACCCAATACCTAAACCTAACTACTGCCTTAATAACTATTAATAATCAGCAAATTAGGTGTTTATTGACCTAAAAGTCATACTTAATGGTTTATTATTAGCTAGAAATGAACCATAAAATAAAGTGTGACCAAATAATAAAATAAAAAATGTACAAAACCATCTACTGCACAAAACAACAGAAGCATTATTTGGCCCACTGATGTAGATGTGAGATCACTGTGCTCTCTGGAGATCTATAAAAGACCTCAGCCCTGGTTGAGTCCAGTCATCTGAGCCCATCTGAAGAGCCCATAAATGCTCTCTTCCAATAATGACCTCAAGAATGATGGACAGAGGTGGAGTGTTTTTCTCCGGGCCAAGACTAGACACTTAGGGCCAGATTGACTAACAGCTTGCACCAATGCAAACACTCTGTTGTAAAATACAATACAATACTGTATTGTACAATAATGTGCTGTCAGGATTCTACTAAACATTTTGTTTAAAAGGTATACAGTGTTTTTCTATTTTGTGTTTGACTTTTTACATATGCTTGTAGGAGTTTCCCTTTCGGATGCAAATTTTATGTAAGGGTAGTATTTAAATAAATCACCCAAAAGTATTTACTAAGGTGACATTTACATTACAATGATGTAGCCAAAAACTGAAAAGTTTCATTCATTCACTCATTTTCCTTTGGCTTAGTCTCTGATTTTATCAGAGGTCACCAGAGCAGAATGAACCGCCAACTATTCCAGCATATGTTTTACGCAGCGGATGCCCTTCCAGCCACAACCCAGTACTGGGAAACACGCATACACTCTCGCATTTACACACCCTCATACACTACGGCCAATTTTGTTTACCCAATTCACTTATAGCACATGTCTTTGGACTGTGGGGGAACCAGAGCACCCAGAGGAAACCCACACCAACATGGGGAGAACATGTAAACTCCACACATAAATGCCAACTGGCCCAGCCGGGACTCGAACCAGTGACCTTCTTGCTGTGAGGCGAAAGTGCTAACCACTGAGCCACCGTGCCGTGCTGCTGTGTGTATGATGTGTCTTAATGTGTTTTAATGTGAAGTAAATTCAGACTTGAGCAACAGCAACACATACTCTGCCATTGTAGTGTGTTTGTCTGTGCTTGCCTTTAATCTATACCTCCCTTAACATGTACAATGCACACCCATGACATCAACATTTTATAGACTAGTTGTTGAATGTTTACACGGACATGACAATGGTGGCGCTTTCAAAAACTTCCACTTTGTAACTGTTTTTCTGTCCTTAAAACTCTGTTGCTCTCCTACAATAGTGTCATGTTTTTAAACCACCCAAGAGAGACATAGCTGTGTTATAATAAAAAACACAAATATGCTGATCTTTGAGCATATTCTAATCTTATATATCTTATAATCTTTGAGAAAAAAAGAGCAAATACTCTGTTGGGTAGCAGAAAAGCAGAAAAACTATCCTGTCAAAAAATGCATCCTACAAACTATATGGAACTCTGGTCTACAAAGCTGAAGATTTATGACAAACTAAAAATTTGCTGTTTATAAGATCAGCATGTCTTTATAATGTCACCAATTTTGGCATTGATGATTGAACAATATATTAAGTGGTTTTGGTTTGTTTTTACCTTTCTCATCTGTGTCAGCAGTCCCTCAAACTCGTCCAGGTCCAGGGTGGGCCCGTTGTATGTGGCGCTGCTGTTGGCTGCTCGGCCCAGCCAATAGATAGTGATCAGAACCTGAATGAACACAGTCAAAATATCCCTCACTCAGTGTCTTATATACAGTACATAGTGGGTTATCACAACATACAATACTGTCTATTTGGAATTCAGATTGGCACTTTGTTGATGTCTCGGTATAACTTGCTCAAAATCTTTAGCTACATTTTTTAGACCCTGTCTGGAAAAAAAGACGCCATACCACAAGATTCCTGTTTAGAAAAATGCACGTGACATAAGTATTCACCTTGTTTTTCACATATTGTACGTGACCATGGACCACAAAGTCAGTCTTATGTTGTACAGGGATATTTTTGCCCATATCCAAAAATACATTGTATTGGTCAAAACTATAGATTTCTACTTTTCCACCCAAAATCTTTCTAATATTCGATAAAGATCCTCTTCCATGAACATTTGTTTTACATTTCCTACAGTTTAAAAGGTAATTTTCTCAATATTTAAATTTTATTTTAACCATCAGATTCCTTATTTTCAAATAGTTGTCCTATCATAACAAACCATACATCAATGGAAAGCTTATTTATGAAACCTCTAAGGTATTTTATAAAACTTAATTTAAAAAAATAGCATGTGTGACCAAGGTCCAAGGTCACATATTGTAATAGTGATTATGGTCATTTTTTTTTTATTTAAAGCTTTTTGGTCTAATCCACTTCCAGTCATTTCTAAACATACAAACCAGCCAAAATTTGAACTATGATACTGCAAAATGTTTTTTAATCATTTTTCTTAAATGTATTGTCCTAATTGTAAACACACTGGTTTACAGCACAGACAACATTCACAGTAATTAGTTAACACCTTATTAATCTTGTTAATTTCCTACAACTATTAATCAATCTGAGGTCTCACACACTTTACTTTCACAATAATATTACACGTGGAACACATATGGAACACGTGAAACACATGAATCGTGTAGTTTTGGAACATTTTGATGTGAAAAATAATAGTGATCATTCATTCATTTTCCTTATGGCGTAGTCCCTTATTTATCAGGGGTCGCCACAGCGGAATGAACTGCCAACTACTCTGGCATATGTTTTACACAGCAGATGCCATCCCAGCCGCAACCCAGCACCATGGTGGGAAATAATAGTGATCATTACAGTGAAATTAGTTTCTATTAGATGTCTATTAAATAATTTTTGTTAAACAGTTTAGAACAAAATGTTTAGTAGCCTATCTATATACAGTTGAAGACTAAATTAATAGAACTCTTTTGAAATTTTTATTATTTTTCAAATATTATACAAGAAGTCAAGTTAAACAGAACAAAACAAATTTCACAGTATTTCTCTATAACATTTTTTTCTTCTGATGAAAGTCTTGTTTCTTTTAGTTTGGCTGTAATAAAAGCATTTTTCATTTTAAAAAATATATAATTTTAAGGTCAATATCATTAGCTCCTTCAAGAAATATTTTTTTATCGATTGGCTATAGAACAAACCACTGTTGTCCAATGACTTGTCTAATTAACCTACTTTGCCTATAAATAACCTAGTTAAGCATTTGAATTGCACTTTAGGCTGAATACTAGTACCTTGTCAAATAACTCAAATATTATGTACTGTCATGATGGCAAAGACTAAATAAATTATTAGGAAATAGTTATTAAAACTATTATTTAAAAATATGTTCTCTCCGTTTAACAGCACATGGGACATTTCTTTAGAAGTACAACAATTTCACAAAACGACTAATAATTTTGCTTGTATACAACAGATTGATTCAGTAGATATTACTTACATTTTTCAACTTCTTGTTGTTGTCTGGACTTCTGTGAGAAAGAGAATAAAAAATGTTTAATGCAAGACTTAATGTAATAACAGATCCCAAAAAAGTAACAAAAAGTAGCTGAGGCAGAAATAAATTAAAAGACCTAACAATGTACTCTAACATCAGGCCATGTCTTCTAAACCATTCATTATTATTGGGAACCCAGTGTGGAGTGTTTTGACTGGCGTGACTTGACTTACAGGCTGTGGAAATGTGTTAAAAATGTAAACATAGAATATCTGACCAGCCCAAAAATCACATTAGATTTAACACACAGTGCATATCTCACATTATTTGATCATATCTGGACATCGACTATTACTGGCATTTTACGTTTTTCTAATATAACTTTTAATATAAAATAAATTATTAAAAATATGAACAGCAGGAGAGAGAGAGAGAAAGAGAGAGAGAGAGAGAGAGAGAGAGAGAGAGAGAGAGAGAGAGAAAGATAGATGTGAGAAGAGATAAATGGCTAGATATAGCAGCAGTGTTTTCTGCTTTCCTTCATGTCTGTCGAATCACAGGACGGCCTGTTTTTCTAAGCGTTCCTCCTGTAAGATTGGATTTGGTCGACACCACATGACAGATTCCAATATGTATTAGATCATTCTTCTGATAGCACCTTCTGTCTTTCTCTCTCCCTTCAACTGTCATAAAGTGTTTATTGTTTCCTTCAACAAGACGAGTAGCTACATACTTTAGTTCTGCGCTCATTTCATAGATTTGTCTGTGATCCAGTGGAAAGTGTGATGGCTGACATATGAGAGAGAGAGAGACAGGTATGGAAAGAGACAAGCCAGTACAGGTGTGTGGCAGACATGCATACAGACACATCCAGATTTACAGACAATAAAAAATGTTTTGTTTCTGAAATATATCCCTTGAGGTTATAGTATATATTGAATGTACTGTAGCTGAGGCAAAATAAATGACAAAATGATCTTCTGTTTGACCTTGAGTGCCTTTTAATATTCATTTTAATAAAAATGGTAATATTGTGAAATTGGTTATTACATAAATTTAAATCATTAATGATATATATTATTTATTAAACTTTTTAACATGCAAATTAGGCACATTAACTAGAAAAAAAACACTCATAAATCAGCAAACGATAATAATAATAATAATAATAAGGCAGACAAATTAACTGCATATCAGACAATGTCATGACATATTTTGATGTAATATACATTGTTTCATTATTATTTCTTAAATTTCTTTTTAAATACATCCTTATAAACAGTGTTTTTTGAGAACGATTAGTGCAGTTCAATTAAAATAAACTCATTTGAATTGTATGAAATAAGTACTATATTTTGAATGTAGTTATTAAATATGTTATTAAATATAGTAGGAATGCACAATATTGCACATTTGCCAATTTTCAGACTCTTTTTGCCTGAGATAACGGCGATATCTTTTCTGTCCAGTTTGAAATTTTTATTCTCTGCAAGTGTTAGCTTCTCACAACAAATTTAAACCAGACTTGTGATTTTGTGACCTCAATTGATGCTCCTAGTAAGAACTAACATTTTCTTTTCTTTCATTTTTATAACCGTAACAGCAGCCCCTGAATACATTTCTCATGTGGCATGCACTAGGACCCAGTGGGAGGCTGATTGGGAGCATAATTTAAAAGAAAGTGGATTATTAGAGAAGATATTGGATTGTCACATTCAATCCTTTTTTATAATCTGAATAATACATCAAACAAGATCAAGCATTTTATGACATAACTTCATGCTATTTGTTTATTTTATTTTCATTTTCCTAGTTTACGGTTTGCAGCGGCTCATGTGCATCAGTCGTGTTACTGGTCGGGCATTAGAACCTGGAAGAGGATGTGAGTTGACAGAGGCTGTAGCGCTACACAAGTGACTGTACTGAGGGATATTGTACACTGAGTTATTCTGTATTCAGATTCACAGTTTCAAGTTGTAATCCAAAACGGTTACTTTAAATCACTGGTAAAAGTTCATATTATATTGCTGGCCTGTTCTTACTACGAGTGCACCAGTCAGCGCACACACACACTGCATGTGAGTTAGCCTTTCCCACTTATTTACATTGCGGTATACACAGAATAAAAAATGTATTACGGTTGACAAATTACTCCTTTGTAATGTTACATACCATCACGCTGCACAACTCTCATCAATGCCATTTAAGATTCAGTCATCGAAAATTCCAGGCAAACATGGACTAGAATTGCTGCGACCCAATTTGTCTATTTATACTACTTCCTAAAAGTACGTCTTTTTTCACGTAAAAAAGGGCATACTTTTAAATGTGAAACAAAAAAGTATGCAAGCTTTGTGACATGCTACTTCCTCATTAACGGACCATTATGTTGCTTCGTTACATGGCATGTCAATCATCTTGACACATCATCCACATTTCTTTCATATTTAATTTCCTACAACACTGAAGAAGCAACAGCAGGTTAATCTGCCATTGGCGAGACTTTCATGCAGAGAAATCTCCTCAGGTGTTTGCATAACTATGCATTAGATGTTAATGGCCAAACGCGTCTTTATATATGTTTACATTGTTGTTGCAGTTGAAATATAATGCAGAAGACGGGATTTTCAGTATCTATACATATATAAATATTATACAGTAGATTAGATATCAAGCATCTCAAGCATCCGCCATGTTTGTAGTTTGTAAACATTTTTAACTCACAGTTGTAGTTCTAATCAATTTCACATTCAATGTATTGTGGGCAATATTTGTGGTTAGAGAAACAGTAGACCAGCTGTGTAACTTTGGAATACGTATTTAAACATATCACAATTTGGGACACACTAATTCTATTTTCGAATACTATTTAGGATGGATAGTATGCAAATTGGGAGATGGCAATTTGCTATAAAAAAAATCAAAAAATCAAAATACAACAGACCCAAACTACACACAATCTACTACTAACTTTTATCTACTAACTATCTACTAACAACAATCTGGAAACACATTCACACATCCACATATACACTTGTGTCATTCAAAACTAAGGGTGGAAAATACAAAATTCTCATATCATGGTATCGATATTTAACACAATATTGTACCATTTCTGTAAATTCAATCAATGGGGTATATACTTTGAACTGTTGAACTGTTATGACATTATTAACTTGCAATGTTTAAGATCAGGTTTGTTTAAAATCAATGCCATTGTCCCGAGCCATGTCTTTAAAATGTGGAAATTTATTTTAACCACAGTATTTTTAATGAATTTTCTGTGCTCGCCTGCTTCTCCTTATCTTGTTTTACACATGCTTAGGTCTATTTAAAGCACTATATTTTGATTAAATTACATGATCAAGCTGTAAAATGAACCTCATGAACTTAAAATAGTCAAACTTTCACCGTAAGTTTATTGGTGGCTGATGCATAAAACCAATGAATATTTTATATACATTTACCACATGGAAATAACTATTTCTTTTTCTTTTACATTTTAAAGTATATACTTTGAACGTCTACTCATTAATATAGTGTCATGAGAGGGACGCTGACAACGCATTTGAGGATCCAAATGCAGGTTTATTATCAGAATGGTAAGGTAAGCAAGGGAAAGGAAAGGAAACGTTCACAATACAGTATAACAAGACTCAGCAACTGGTGTGTGTGTGTCTGTGCTGCTTTTAAAGTCCATGTAATCAGTTCTGAACAGCTTCAACTGTGTGTGTTAGCAATCAGAGGACAACTGGAAAAGGTGTGAGTGTGTGTGGTGCATGACAGGATTTGTAGTCCATATGGTGACAGATTTGTAGTCCTGAGTGAAAGTGAATAATTCCCAGTGATCTACAGGCCTGGATCGCTGGTGATTGTGACATATAGCTATATACCTATCATATTTCTCAGTTCGTTTAGAACTACAGTACAGGGCAAATGTGTGAATAATATTGTAGAAATATAAAATAAATATGAATTAAATATCAAACACTTTTTAAAAAACAAACGATTACAGACCCAATATTAAATATCGATAATTAAATTGCAAAATGTAAGTACTTTCAAGATTGACTCACAATGATGTTATTTATGTGTCTGCATCCCCGTAATAGCGTGTACTATATAAATTATAAAAAGTAAACAATGTATTTTGCGATACCATGATATAAACAATAGAGAAATTATATGAAACAACAGACTTTTTATATTGTCCATACCATATATACAGTATTATCATATTCACAGCCCTATTTAAAACTGTGCCGATGTGACCCAAGCAAAACCACATGCACTAACAAAGAGAGCAGGAGTGAAATTCAATCTCGCTTGTCCACCGAGTCTGACAAAACCAGTCCTGTAAGCAAGACGATCTCTGAGATTTACAGTAGTTTCAGTGTGCAGTCTCAGAAACGCAGTCTCCTCATGCCTGACGACTTATCCCTCACAGAGAAGAAACAAGCACACTCCTGAACTCTGAGCAGGATATCCGAGAAGACAGACTGTGCGCTGGACAAACACACCTCTGTTTTAATATCAGCACGTTGTGGCTATGAGAAAAACAACAACACAAAAGCAAAACGGAAGAAGCCTGTATACCCTTGAAGCCTGTTAATGAGGTCATGGAGTCTACACGATACTTATCAAAGTGAGGAGGACAAACACAGACTTCTATTGTTTTACATCAAAGTAATTATATAGTGGTCAACTGATATGGACTTTTAGAGAGCAAGCTGGATCAAGAAAGTACAAATAAAGTGTATAAATTAAATAAAAATGTCAATGCTGTAAAATAAACAGATTTATACTTTAAATGCCACCATCTTAATTATGTTATCCTATTATTATAAATAATATAGACTATTTTACAAAACAAAAAAAAGGTTAAAAACATGATGAGGAGCAGGATAATGGATAAGTAAGTGGTAAGTGAGTACAGTATATATTTTGCAATACTTTATTTGAATTTAAATGTATTATTTTTCTTATCTAAAAAGATGTTGAGCGAACATACTCTTTAATAAAACAGTTTTGTAAAAAGAAATGCAGCAATATATGTCATCCATGTTCACTGAGAAATTGATAAAAATCTCAGTTTTCAAAGGAAGTGTACTCATTTATGCTGGGCCGATAATATCTTCTCAGTCAAAATGTGAGAAAATTTGTGCTTTGTGTAAATAAAATGTTTCTTGTGTGTTATTACTTTGAACTGGGTGACAGTGTCAACAAACCAGCAGTTTGTACATTTCAATTGGCAAGGAAAATGACAATCTTATTCAATTCAGACTGTCAATATGACAATCAAATAGATAAAAAAATGTTAATTTAAACTTCAGGAATTAGTTACTAAGTTAAGAGTTTTCTGTTTATGACTGAGAAAGTCACTCTGAAACAACGTTTTTATATGGAGAGAATATTGTTCAACTAATTATCAGTAATTTAAAAAAAAGTCAAATAAAAATCACCAAATTATCAGTATAGTTATTGGAAAATATCACTGAATAATCAGCTTCTGATAACATAACGCACTGTTTATTTCATTTGTGTATTTTTTCTATTCTAATTTATCAACTCAACTTATTGTAATTAATATTTTTTATATTTCACGCAAATGTACTTCACTACAAAATCTCCCCAATTGTTCTAAAATAATAAAGCCTTTCCAAAAAAAAACTCCATCAAGTCATCTGCTTAAACTGTTTTCATATTGCAATATATATGTCAGGGGGAAAAAATTAATCAATGTCATTTTTTTCCAGTATCCTGCAGCTCTAATATAGATCTGAGTAGCACCTGCTGCTCTCCAGATCATTCTGAAAGATTCTTGACCACTTCAGCATTTATTAGATAGTTCACCCAAAAAATTAAGATATTTTGAAGAACTTTTCATTTCTATTTCTATTTCATTTAACTTTATTTATTTATTTATTTATTATTATTTTTTTTTAAGGGCATAGAGCTGTGGAAAGGTGAACTGTTCCTTTAAATATCAGATAATGGTTCGGAAATGGCTGGGGAAAATGTATGGTTTGATGGTTTTTGCCATCAAAGTAAACTAATAATAAACAGTGCACAATAGTGGCTCATTAACATAAAGGGCATAGCATTCAGAATATTTGTTTTTAGTAGAAAACAATGAAGAGCATGATTGGTTTAAATTCAGCTCAAACTGACCTGTCTGATTTTTCTGTGAGTGAAAATTAAACAAAACCCCAAAGTTGACATCAATTCCCACACATAAAACCACACAAGCTGATAACATCAGATGTGATTTAAATACATCTACAGTACACTGTAGCATGATCAGACTGTATTATGAAGCCATCAATCAGTTTTTTTAATTAGCTTGTTTTTGCAAAAATCTACTGAAAATGAAACAAATACATTTTCATTTAATTGCTAATATATTTAACAAACAATAACACCAAAACTGAATTTCTTGTAAAAATACTTCAGTCATTCTTGTTCGATTTACAAGCTCCATTGTTTACAGTGCATTAATAAACACTATCAAGCTGCACTCTTCAAACATACTGTATTACAGCATTCGAAATTCGAAAGACTCACCGAACTCGCGTTTCTAAGTAAACAAGCACATGGGTGTACACAAACACACACACACACATGATCAGAGTGTAATAAGAGGTTGATCTTACTTGTTGGTGCGCGTGGAGGTGTCCTGTAGATCTCCAGGATCAAACAACTGCGAACCCTTAAAACCCAACTCCTCACAACCCTTCAGGAAGAGCACCACATTATCCTAAACACACACAAACACACACGCACACGTGAGTGGATCCTGCATGAAAGCTGCGCCAACACTAACTACACACACACACACACACACACACACACACAGTTAAAGAGCAAGAGGGAGGCAAATCGACGCCAGTGGTTTTGGGCACATACTGTCTGGGTCTCTATCTCGCTCTCTCTCTCTCTCTCTCTCTCTCCTAGTTGCAGGCTCGCTCTACCACAGGTGCAGGAATGTCTGTCTCTCTCTTTCTTTCAGGTGATTTGGGCTCTTTTGTTGAAGTCTGCAACCTGAGCTCTGTTATCCGCTCTGTTCTGCTCTCTGGTTCCCAGCTCCTGTGAAAGCGCCCTGAACCCTCCCTTCACTTTCTCTCTTTTACTCTCTCTCTCTCTCTCCCTCTTCAGCGGACCTGGAAGGGTGGTACAGCTTCCTGTCCCAAGTGATTGTTGTGCCTCTGTTGTGTTGGAAGGACACAACTTTTTATCTCACGCCAATGTGTGTGTGAATGAGAGAGAGAGAGTGTGTTTTTTTTTATTTTTACAAACACTTTAATTGCAACAATTATTAAAACCATTTTACAACACTATAATATTTAGATAAATTAATTTGTAAAAAAAATTAAAATAAATAACAACTCCTCATTCATTACAAAACACAACCCAACATCACAACACCGTTCAATTGCAAAAACAATAACATTTATCCATTTGTAGTAATTAAAATCAACAATAATTCTTGATTTAACCTAGTTTTTGAAGAGAAGGTGAGAGAAAGTTTTTTTTTTTGGTTTTTTTTTTTGCAATTACTTTTATTAACAAACATTAATTCATTCATTTTCCTTCAGCTCTGTCCCTGATTTGTCAGAGATTGCCACAACGGAATGAACCGCCAACTACTCTGGCATTTGTTTTACGCAGCGGATGCCCTTCCAGCCGCAAACCAGTGCTGGGAAATTATTAGCAAACAATTATTTAACAATTCATTTTCAAAATGAATGAGAGAGAGAGAGAGAGAGAGAGAGAGAGAGAGAGAGAGAGAGAGAGAGAGAGAGAGAGAGAGATTTATAAATCATTTATAAATGATAAATGCACGAAAAGAAGAGTATCTGATTTACTGGAATGAAGCAGCAGGAAAACAAAGTAAACTTCAATGTTATTTAGACCTAAATAGAGATTATACGACAGCAACATATCTGAGTGCAGTAAAGGACAGTAAATTAAGAGCAACACTGACCAAATACAGGCTGAGTGCTCACAGTCTGTCACAGTCAGAACTGGCAACCCAGAGAGAGCTGCATCTGCCCACACTGGGCCCAGGCAGAGGTGGAGACGGAGGAACACTTCCTCACCCGCTGCACAAACCAGCACATCAGAGAAACATTCTACCTCAAACTACAGAGCATTTACCCTCAATTCACTGAGGTAGACAATACAA
>CAIGQV010016735.1:27602949-27617830 GCA_903798115.1 Danio jaintianensis
ATTTCTACACAATAATGATGATATTATTATACACACAACTATAAAATGAACATGTTGTCACAGCTTAAGATTATACAGGTTCTGCTACTCAAACAAAGCCAAGGTTTTGCTATAATGATTTGATTGAATGAATTCATTTATTTTATTTATTTTATTAAACGTTATCTTCAATATTTTCACTTGAAATTGGCAAGCTGAATTTCAAAACAGAATTCACATCGCTTTGCGCAAATCATAGGCTTTAAAAAAAATAAAGGAAAAAAAATCCTGAAAACACTGACATCCATGACAATGATACAGCAAAGAGTTAATATGTCTCAGGCACACCAACGCATGAACAAACACAGATCCCTGCACTACTAATACACTCTCCTTATTGCCATCTTCAGGGATCTAGGAATCGCCTTGGTCTTGCAGAGCCAGACATTTGACTATCAGCATAAAAGCCAAGAAAAGCTTCTCAACCCAATAAACAAATCCAGAGACTAATTCTTCCCTGGAAGAGCTCATTGTAACTGATTCCTAGACAAATACAGCATTATGTTTCCAGGTGGAATGATAAAAACATTTTCACACTGACTCCTGGAAGGTGTGTAGCAGGCAAACATTTTGACTTTGACACATTCAGAAAAGGATTTTATTTGTGATTTCACCCACTGTTTAACATTTCTTCCTGTATGCCATTTACCCGCTAATCAATCAATCAATCAATCAATCAATCAATCAATCAATCAATCAATCAATCAATCAATCAATCAATCAATCACAATAAAAGATTGACCCCTTATTTTCACAATATTGTTTTTATTCTTTATTTCCTAAAACTGTTGTTATCTAACTATGGCAGTGTCATAAGCAACATAATTCAATAACTGTACACAGAAGCCAGAGTTCCGACGAACATTCAGAAACAGCAGTTTTGGAGTCATAACTTTAGATCTCAACTAGTTTACTGTAAGTGTGAAATGTTGCGATGAGACTTGCGAACATCTGGCAGTATTAAATGCTTAATTTCCACAATTATTTAGAACTTTAAAAAGATGGTGTTTGGTTTTTGGTGTAGAAATATGGTGTGCAGCAATATCAGAATCAGAATCGGTTTTATTGCCAAGTGTGCTTACACACACAAGGAATTTGTTTTGGTTACAGAAGCTTCCAGTGTACATAAAGTGACAAGTGACAACACAAAATAAATATGAGGGAAAAAAAATAAAATAAAATACGACAAACATTAAACAGAGATGCAGTTAGACAATAGAGCTCTGGATGATGAATTGTTGTACAGATTTGTTATAAATATACAAGTTTTACAAGTTATAAGGTGCTGTGTACAAATGCGTATGGAGAAAGTATTGCATTGTATACTGTTATAAGGTGCTGTGTACAAATGCGTAGGAGAAGTATTGCATTGTATACTGTTTTAAGGTGCTGTGTACAAATGCGTATGGAGAAAGTATTGCATTGTATACTGTTTTAAGGTGCTGTGTACAAATGCGTATGAAAAAGTATTGCACATGTTTATTGCACAGTAGGGGAATAATTAACTGTTCATGAGGTAGATGGCCTGAGGAAAGAAACTTTTCCTGTGTCTGGCTGTTTTTGTGCTCGGTGTTCTGTAGCGCCGGCCAGACGGTAACAGTTCAAACAGAAAGTGTGCTGGGTGTGAAGGGTCCAGAGTGATTTTGCGAGTCCTTTTACTCACTCTGGAAGAGTACAGTTCTTGAAGTGTAGGAAGGGTAGTGCCAGTGATTCGTTCAGCAGTCCGGACTAGTCGCTGTAGCCTACGGAGGTCGGTTTTGGCAGCTGAGCCGAACCAGACGGTGATTGAAGTGCAGAGGATGGATTGGATGACAGCTGAGTAGAACTGTACGAGCAGCTCCTGTGGCAGGTTGAACTTCCTCAGCTGACGAAGGAAGTACAGTCTCTGCTGGGCTTTCTTCACAATAGAGTCTATGTGAATGTCCCACTTGAGATCCTGAGAGATGGTGGTGCCCAGAAACCTGAATGACTCTACTGCAGCCACAGTGCTGTTCATGATGGTGAGTGGGGGAAGTGCAGGGGGGTTTCTCCTAAAGTCCACTATCATCTCCACCGTTTTGAGCGTGTTCAGCTCCAGGTTGTTGCATCTGCACCATAGAGCCAGCCGCTCCACCTCCTGTCTGTATGCAGACTCATCACCGTTCCGGATGAGGCCGATAACAGTAGTGTCGTCAGCAAACTTCAAGAGTTTAATGGAGGGGTCTTTTGCAGTGCAGTCATTGGTATACAGGGAGAAGAGCAGTGGGGAGAGAACACATCCCTGGGGGGCACTGGTGCTGATGGTGCAGCTGTCGGATGTGATTTTGCCCATTCTGACTAGCTGTTGTCTGTCTGTCAGAAAGCTGGTGATCCATTGACAGACAGAGCTAGGAACAGAGAGCTGGGTCAGTTTGTACTCGAGCAATGATGGGACGATGGTGTTAAAGGCAGAACTGAAGTCCACGAACAGAATCCTTGCGTAGTTCCCTGGCATGTCCAGATGTTGTAGTGTATAATGCAGTCCCATGTTGACTGCATCATCCACAGACCGGTTTGCTCTATAGGCAAACTGCAGGGGGTCCAGCAAAGGTCCAGTGATGTCCTTCAGATATGCTAGCACCAGTCTTTCAAATGACTTCATGGCCACAGATGTTAAGGCAACAGGTCTGTAGTCATTGAGTCCTGTGATCTTTGGCTTCTTCTGGATTGGGATGATGGTGGAGCATTTGAAGCAGGATGGAACTTTGCGCTGTTCCAGTGATCTGTTGAAGATCTGTGAGAAAATGGGAGCCAGCTGGTCAGCGCAGGTTCTCAGACAGGCTGGTGAAACACCATCTGGGCCAGGTGCTTTCCTTCTCTTCTGTTTCCTGAAGATCTGACGCACATTATCCTCACTGATCTGAAGTGCAGGGGGGGAAAGAGAATTGGCTGGAGGTGTTGATGGCTGTGTAGAGAGATCGTCAGGGTGGGTGTGGGGTGTCTCAAATCTACAGTAGAACTTATTCAGCTCGTTTGCAAGTTGTTTATTGCCATCAATGCTGGGGGATGGTGTCTTGTAGTTTGTGATGTCTTTCAGACCTTTCCACACTGATGCCGGGTTGTTGGCAGAAAACTGGTTTTCCAGCTTTTTGGCATAGCTCTTCTTAGCCACACGAATCTCCTTTGTCAGTGTGTTCCTTGCCTGATTGTACAAGATCCTGTCCCCACTCCTGTAGGCATCCTCTTTGGCCTGACGAAGCTGTCTAAGTTTTGGTGTGAACCATGGTTTATCATTGTTAAATGATAAGTAGGTCCTGGTAGGGATGCATAGCTCCTCACAGAAACTGATGTATGATGTTACGGTATCTGTAAGTTCGTCGAGGTCGGTGGCTGCAGCTTCAAAAACACTCCAGTCAGTGCATTCAAAACAGGCTTGTAAGGCCTGTTCTGTGTCGTTGGTCCATCTCTTAACAGTCCTTAATACTGGCTTAGTAGTTTTAAGTTTTTGTCTGTAAGTTGGTATAAGATGAACCAGGCAGTGGTCGGAGAGTCCTAGAGCTGCTCTGGCGACGGAACGATATGCATCCTTTATTGTGATGTAGCAATGGTCCAAAATATTGTTGTCTCTGGTGGGGCATGTAATGTGCTGTTTGAATTTAGGCAGCTCATTTGTGAGTTTCGCCTGATTAAAGTCACCGAGAATGATAAAAACAGAGTCCAGGTGGTTTTGTTCTGTCTCTGTGATCAGATCAGCCAGCTGTTGCAGTGCAGTACTCACGTGTGCTTGCGGTGGAATATAAACACCGATGAGAATGAACGAGGAAAACTCGCGCGGCGAGTAGAACGGCTTACAGTTAATGAAAAGCACTTCCACGTCAGGACAGCACATCTTCTTTAACACAGTTACATCCGTACACCACCTTCTGTTGATGTAAAAGCATGTCCCACCACCGCGCGTTTTGCCCGTTGACTCCGTATCGCGGTCCGCTCTGTACAGCTGAAAGTCCGGTAGGTGTAACGCGCTGTCCGGAATGGCTTCGTTCAGCCAGGTTTCCGTGAAACACAGAGCAGCAGAGTTGTTAAAGTTCTTGTTTCTGCGTGCGAGCAGAAGTAGTTCGTCCATTTTGTTAGGAAGAGAGCGGAGATTCGCCAGATGGATGCTCGGCAGCGCCGTTCTGAAGCCGCACTGTCTGAGCCTGACGAGCGCGCCGGCTCGCTTCCCACGCCTGTGCGTCCTGTAGCGTTTCCCTAGTGCAGCTGCTCCGCCGACAACAATGTTCAGCAAAACGCCAGAGAAATCAAAAACCGGTTGGTGATTAATTGGAGTGTACTGCAGAATGTTCAGCAGCTCGTCCCTGGAATAACTGATCTCGTACGATGAACATAAAACAGGACAAACGAACAAAAACAGTGCAAAAACTGGAGAGCTCCACACCGAGGCGGCCATCCGAGGCGGCCATCCGCGGCGCCATCTTTTAATTTAATGGTGAAGAATAAAAAAAAAACACATAAAAATTTTATGTAGAATTAACAGTATTTTATTGTACAATATATGTCAATCTAAAAAGCTCCATTTACAACTTTTTTTAAAATTGTTTTTATAGTGTAAGATGTTATTCAAACAGAACAAATTTTTTCTTTTTCCACTATGCTGCTTTTTTGTTTATTTATTCATTCATTCATTCATTCATTCATTTTCTTTTCGGCTTAGTCCCTTTAATAATCAGGGGTCGCCACAGCGGAATGAACCGCCAACTTATCCAGCATATGTTTTACGCAGCGGATGCCCTTCCAGCTGCAACCCATCACTGGGAAACATCCACACACTCTCATTCACACACATACACTACGGCCAATTTAGCTAACCCAATTCACCTATAGCGCATGTCTTTGGAGTTGTGGGAGAAACCAGAGCACCCGGAGGAAACCCACGGGGAGAACATGCAAACTCCACACAGAAATGCCAACTGACCCAGCCGAGGCTCGAATCAGCAACCTTCTTGCTGTGAGGCGACAGCGATACCCACTGCGCCGCCCCTTTTTTATTTATTTACTTAGTTAGTTAGTTAGTTAGCTATTTAGATAGTTTGCTTGTTTGCTTGTTTGTTTGTTTCTCTTTCTTTCTTTCTTTCCTTCCTTTCTTGTTTTTTTGGTCCTTTAAACTTTGGACTGTTTTTTTCTGTTCAACTAACCCACACCTTCCATTTTTAACCATAAAAGCACGTCAATATGGTGTAGAATGCAACAAGATAGCAAGTAACATTAGAATTTTATGTAGAAAAACTGTAGAATAATGTTAGAATTTTATGTAGAATAACTGAAACATTATTGAAACAACAATCAAAAAACATTTTTCAAGTTTTTTCAAAGCTACATTTACAACTTTGAAAAGTAATTTTTATAATGTAAGGAGATACAGAAAACAGAAAAAAAAAATTCTTCCCTCTATGCTGCTTGCTTTATTTACTTTTTATTTACTGATTTTGAACTTTGCCTTGTTGTATTCTACTGACCTGTGCCTTGCATTTAACCGCAAAAACACTTTCAGTGTGAATAAGCAGGTCATGAGTGGCCAGCCAAAGTTATGAGAAACGATGCTAAACAATGGTTCCTTCTGCATTACAGCTGCATTCTGTTTGTTTGACTCAAACCCAGATTTCCCTGTTAGAGACAGACAGTACAGTCAGATGATGATGCAAAGAACACTACAAGAAATGTGTTTAAACTGATTCATTCAGCTTCACATTGGAATGAACCGATTAAGCTAATGTTGCTATGCCACTTTGGCAACTTTTAGTATTTTGACGTTTTTCCAGATGATATGGAGTTGCAGGGTTTTATTTTGCCATCTCTCACTCACAGCAAACTAATGCTTGAAGAGAACTGCTTAATAATGTTTAGTTCAAGCCATCAGACTGACATCATCAGAGAAGGAATGCCCGATCTTCAGATCATTATTAAAGATAACCAAGATTAGCTAACAAAGTAAACTCTATATCTGAATTTCACAAAAACTTTAAAGGGTAGATGCAGTTCCTTCTGAAGATCAGAAATATAATGAGCTGCCTGAACACATAACAACGGAAAACTGAAATTCACCCGCATTTCATCATTTACAATTACATGCATGACTGAGCTCTTGGGTTTCTGCAGCTGTCAGTGCTGGAAGGGCTGAATCCGATAATTCAAATGACGTCTATGGGTACTTCTGGCTGTCTAAAGTAACTGTCATGTTCACAGTTCACAGTACACAGGAATCCTCCCTATTTAACTTCACTTCCATTCTTACAGCCTCTATGCCAGGAATAACAGCCGGTACATAAACAATAAGCTGACACCTGCATAAAAAGGAGCTGGTGAGCAGACATAATATTGGTGGCGGAGAAACAGGACAGTTTTAAAGTACAGGCAGGCAGTTTTAAAGAGAGGAGGAAATGGGCCTTTAGGGAAAAAAAGGGTTTTAGAACCTGATGCCACAGTTAAACTTTTAGAGGCGAAGTATTTTGTTTCTGATTTACTAGTGTCACCTAGTGGAACTATAAAAAAACTACTAAAAACTAACAAAAAAATTCTGCAAACACTTATCAATAATCTATACTGTAATGTTCCATGATTTTACTTTAATTTCTTTTATTTTGGCAAGTCGAATTTCAGTTACACTGAAACAATGTTTGCTGTTTGTTCAAACTACTTATTTAAAATGAGCTGAAACAACACAATTGTTGAGACTGTTTTGCGACAACTTAATTGTTTTATGTTCAATCCACTTAAATTTGTAAAATCTAATAAGTTAACTTAATTCCTTCATGTTGTCCCAACACAAATCGATTGTGTGGAACCCATTTTTTTTTTACCGTGTACTCTTCTGTAAGAAAATCTGTATTTCTACATCAATTTAACGTTAATATGTCAGTCAGGGATTTAATGATGAACTGTAAGCCAGTTGAAAATCAATTCCAATACGCAACGACTCAAATCGGTTGAGATGCACAAACAAATATTTTATATTTAGAGTTCATATAAATGAATAGTTTCAGAAGGGAACTGATTGTCTTAATACAGATTTAAGTGGTATTTTCTGTTTATCTTGCCTACCAATCCTAATTCTATCCCTTAGTCCTTCCTCAATCCTCCGTTTCGCACATCTGGTAAAGGAGTGGGGGTGTGCCAAACAATTTTTGCTTGGCGGTTGCCATTAATATGTATTTTTACAAAAAAAGCATGTGATTTATTACATTCATATAATCACTGGCCTTTTTTTAGGTACACCTGCTCGTTAACGCAAATTTCGAATCACCCAATCACATGGCAGCAACTCAGTGCATGTAGACATGGTCAAGACGATCTGCTGTAGTTCAAACCGAGCATCAGAATGGGGAAGAAAGATGATTTAAGTGACTTTGAATGTGGCATGGTTGTTGGTGCCAGACGGGCTGGTCTGAGTATTTCAGAAATTGCTGATCTACTGGGATTTTCACGCACAACCATCTCTAGGGTTTACAGAGAATGGTCCAAAAAAGAGAAAATATCCAGTGAGCGGCAGTTCTGTGGGCACAAATGCTTTGTTGATGCCAGAGGTCAGAAGAAAATGGCCAGACTGGTTCGAGGTGATAGAAAGACAACAGTAACTCAAATAACCACTCGTTCCAACCGAGGTATGCAGAAGAGCATCTCTGAAAGCACAACACGTCGAACCTTGAGGTGGATGGGCTACAGCAGCAGAAGACCACACCAGGTGCCACTCCTGTCAGCTAAGAACAGGACACTGAGGCTACAGTTCGCACAGGCTCACCAAAATTGGACAATAGAAGATTGGAAAAACGTTGCCTGGTCTGATGAGTCTTGATTTCTGCTGCGACATTTGGATGGTAGGGTCAAAATTTGGCATCAACAACATGAAAGCATGGATCCATCCTGCCTTGTATCAACAGTTCAGGCTGGTGGTGGTGGTGTAATGGTGTGGAGGATATTTTCTTGGCATACTTTGGGCCCATTAGTACCAATTGAGCATTGTGTCAACGCCACAGCCTACCTGAGTATTGTTGCTGTCCATCCCTTTATGACCACATCCAGCAGGATAACGCACCATGTCATAAAGCACGAATCATCTCAGACTGGTTTCTTGAACATGACAATGCGTTCACTGTACTCAAATGGCCTCCACAGTCACCAGGTCTCAATCCAATAGAGCACCTTTGGGATGTGGTGAAACGGGAGATTCGCATCACGAATGTGCAGCCGACAAATCTGCAACAACTGCGTGATGCTATCATGTCAATATGGACCAAAATCTCTGAGGAATATTTCCAGTACCTTGTTGAATATATGCCACGAAGGATTAAGGCATTTCTGGGGTCCAACCCGGTACTAGTAAGGTGTACCTAATAAAGTGTCCGGTGAGTGTAATGGCATTAATGTGTTACAGTCACGACCTGCAAAGAAATATTTTGCAAAATTTTAAGTAACTTTTAAGGCCAATTCACACCACACAGATTAATACCAACAAACAGAACCATTGGTCAGAGTTTGATTTCAATCAGCGATTGATACATGATACATTTGATACATAGTTTTTTCAATTCACCTATACCGCATATCTTTGGACTGCAGGAGAAACCAGAGCACCCGGAGGAAACCCACGCGAACACAGGGAGAACATGCAAACTCCACAAAGAAATGCCAACTGGCCTAACTTGGATTCGAACCAGCAACCTTCTTGCTGTGAGGAGACAGTGCAGTGTAAACATAATAATAATAATAATAATAATAATAATTTCTTACATTTATATAGCGCTTTTCTAGACACTCAAAGCGCTTTTTACACAATGGGGGGAATCTCCTCGTCTTGAGTACATGACTGTAATTTTTTCACAACACTCTAAATACAACGGCCAACTTGTTTGTTGGTGTTTGTTGTCATTTATCTATGTGGTGTGGATTGGCCATTAATAACCGCTGCAGAATATTCCACAACATATTTTAAATTCTGATAACATTACCCAGGGCGGCACGGTGGCTCAGTGGTTAGCACTGTCACCTCACAGCAAGAAGTTCGCTGGTTTGAGTCCCAGTTGGCATTTCTGTACAGAGTTTGCATGTTCTCCCCGTGTTCGCGTGGGTTTTCTCTGGGTGCTCCGGTCCCCCCCCACAATCCAAAGACATGCGAAATCTGAAATAGAGACTAAGCCAAAGGAAAATGAATGAATAACATTACCCAATGACTTGACAGAAGAGACCAGTCTGTCAGAAAAGTCTGGTGGCAGTGAAGTAGTTTATTAAAGCATGCCTGGTATAACACTAATGTTATTTTATTGTGGTTACATTCATGAAAATGAGCACTGTGTAAATACAGTACGGTTTCGTGCTTCTTGCAACATGATCCACCAGTCATCCTGAAGAAACCCAGAGGCTCATATGCTTTCAAGCTGAACAACACTCATCCAAATACAGCGCAAAACAACTTTGCGAGAGAATAATCTGTTGAACATTACTGTGTTTGCACCTACTAGAATGAATACCACAGATGACATCTTGTGTGACGTATGAGCTAATGACAACATATGATCATGTGTGCATGTTTAGTAGTGATCTTACATTTCTTGGGGTAATTTTTTCATCCCTACTCCTTCACACTCTGTTTCAAGAGCCAAGGGTGTAGGTGTAGGTGTAGGTGTAGGGGTTCAAAAAATAATTGGGATTGGGCCTTAAATTTGTGTTTATAAATGCAACTGCTTTGTTTACAATGGTAACCCAGGAAACACTATACCAGTTCTCAGTATATTCATAAGCACCACCTGCTGACAGGGAGTCAATTTGTGTCTCATACAGTTTACTGTTTCCTTCAGATGTTTTATATAGTAGGCCAATAGTTTCACAAAACTAAAGTCAGGAATTTCTTTTGCTTAAAATTTTAAAATAATATTTTGCAAGCTGCATCTTTTTTTATGATTATGATTAAAATGCAGTGGCTGCCTGCCATTATAAGTGGAAAGAGTACAAGCAAAATCTTACTTTTATTTGTGTGACTTACTCATTTGACTTGGGGTTTGTTTCAAAATTATATTTCAGTTTCACAAAGAAATGTGCTGCAATAGCCTAATAAATGGACACTGTCACAGAGTGTGCCTGTGACAATCAGACTCTGTACATACACACGCCCATACACCATGTGCAATAGCTTAAATCTCTTGATTTCACAATTGAAGTGATCAAGTATCGTAAATATAGCCGTCTTTTCTTTTTTGTTTTGTTTCTTTTTGTTTATTGGAATTTAACTCATTGCACCAGGAAATAAAATTAACTATTAAAATTAATTAAAATTAAAATAAAAATTAATTTAAAAAGTGAGAAAATGTCATTCTGAAATCAAAACCATGAATCAAATCAAATCATGAGTTGATTGAATCATTACATCCCTTGTCAGTCATGTTCCCACATTGAATATATGCAAAGATTGTGTCTTAGTTTGAACTTCGCAAGTTCAACTAGGTAGTATACAAACTCACAAACAATGTGTTAGTTCTTTACCTTATTTATTAACTTTTTCCAATTCATAAAATGTACACTTACATTTATATATTTGGCCTTGTCTTTGAACACACAATTTACTATCTATTCAAGGTACAAACTATTTGATCCCACTGACTGTTGGGAGACTATAATAATGCTCTATCAATCAAGTAAGGATCCTGAATTGTTATGTATAGTATAGGGAACAACCGACTGCTTTATGTCTTACTCACAGTATGGGCACTATTTTAGCCAATGGGTTGTATAAAAAAAATGACAAATGACCTACACAGTTGTATAAGTTAAAGGATAGGTTACCTTAGTGTTTCAGTTTTATTGTTTAACTTCGTGTGCAGATCTTTCAGCTAATTTTTAAACATCTGCAAACAATACAGTTGCTATAAATATATGCAAGATTTACGGATGTATTCAGTTTGAACCATTAAGAGGATTCAGAAGTTTGGCAGAGCACTCTCAATCTTTGAAAATCCTTGCTCTGAGATCATTTAACTCATTCTGATCATTTTGATAAGAGCTAATAACATCCATCTCCTTATGCAAACTCTGACAAAATCTCAAAAACATTCCAGGTATGCACTTCTTCAGGTAGGTCTGGCTGTCTGTGTGAACATGCAGCCAGAAACTTAAACACTACTGCATTACAGTAGACAAAACAAACTTGAGACCCCCAAAACTAGACGACAGAATAGTAAGTCTGGAGGGCCAAAAAAAACAACAAAAAAACAGGAAAAGGAAGCGGGAGTTAACCTGTTTTATTATGATGCAGGAGATAACAGCATGTTTATGTAATTTGCACTTCACAATTGTTTTGCACGTTAGGTGCCAAAAAGACCAGTGCTTTATTTCAAAAGACAACATACTTGAGCCTGTCTGAAAGTGCAGTGATTGCAATAATTCAGGTTGTGGCATTTTGTTTTGAAATGCTTCATGTTGAGTCAAAATCTCCTGAGACTTTTCCAATGTTGCGTAATTTTCTTCACAGCTAAAATCTTTCAACAAATGGATTAAAGGCAACCCCAGTAATATTATGAATTTTTTGCTGCATTACCCACCAGTGCTTCATAATCCATTTAATTAATTATCTAAAAACAAAATCACATTAGTGAGCATGACTTAGAAAAATGCACTTGTGGAAAAAATCAGGATTGCATGCATAGGACTCATAGTTTGTTGCTGACATGTTACTTGTTAGCACAAACAAAAATGCAAATACTTGGCTACTCTGTTTTACATGGAATAAAATATTTACATTTTAATTTAATTGAGCAAATTTACTTAGATATTATTCACTGATACAATATTGCGGGTCAAATTTTGCTCCCTAAAAAAACAGCTTCAAGCAAAGCTGTATGTATTAACACTGTTTGTCTCAGAGCAAAATGGTAAAGTTTTGTTCCTGAATGAATCACATTGGTTGAGTAAATGATTCAGTGACTCATAACCAGAGCCAGACAGAATCTGTGGATATGTGGAAAAATCTAGGGATTTATGCTGAATTATTTAGGGAGTACTTTACCTTTAGCTTAAAACACGAACTAAAAAATGACAATGTTTACAATTCAAATCTAATTAGGTCTACTTGTTTGGTAAACAAATCAAGTATCTTGTATAATATATCTACTAAAAGACAGTAAATACTACAAACTGTATTGTAAATAAATCATATAAATATGTGAATATTAGTCAATAATATTACTGAAAGTAATATATAAATTGAATACATATATATTTAGAGGGCTGCACGGTGGCGCAGTGGGTAGCACAATCGCCTCACAGCAAGAAGGTCGCTGGTTTCAGCCTCGCATGGAGTTTGCATGTTCTTCCCGTGTTCGCATGGGTTTCGTCCGGGTGCTCCGGTTTCCCCCACAAGTCCAAAGACATGTGGTATAGGTGAATTGGGTAAGCTAAATTGGCAGTAGTGTGTGTGTGTGTGTGTGTGTGTGTGTGAATGAGAGTGTACGGATGTTTCCCAGTGATGGGTTGCAGCTGGAAGGGCATCTGCTGTGTAAAACATATGCTGGATAAGTTGGCGGTTCATTCCGCTGTGGCGCCCCCTAATAAATAAAAGGACTAAGCCGAAAAGAAAATTAATAAATGAATGAATGAATATATTTACACACATTTACATAAGTAAATAATTTGACTAAATGGCCAAAAAATAACAATGCTGCCTTGTTATAAATAAATCAACAAACAAGTCATATGAATGGAGGATGTAACGATTCCTAAATGTTAGGGCTGCAGGATATTAAAAAAATCTAACAAACTCAACATTCCATATCCTGCGATGTGACTATTGCAAATGATCACATTGCGATATTGATGATGAAATGATATTTTGTGCAGCACTACTAAATATAATTACTTGTTGCCAAACACTGGTTTACTGATATAACAAGCAGAAAGTGTCACTGAAAAATCTCCATCACTAACATACAGACTGTCAGTCTGTCTAAACCAAACACAGACTAGTAAATGACAAATGGCAAACAGTGCAAGTGTTGTGAGACCATGCTTGGACAATCAATATTACTGATCAAAATGATTGATTTTAAAACAATCAATAGTGTCAAAACCCTATCATATATTACAACCCCAAATCAGAAAAGGTTGGGACAGTATGGAAAACGCAAAAATAAAAAGAAAGTAGTGATTTCCAAATTTACTTTGACTTGTATTTCACTGGAGACAATATGAACGCAAAATAGTTCATGTTTTGTCTGGTCAACTTCATTTCATTTGTAAATATACATCCTTTCCTGTCATTCAGACCTGCAACATATTCCAAAAAAGTTGGCACAGGAGCAATTTAGGGCTAGTAATCAGATAAATTAGTTAAATAATGATGTGATTTGAAACAGGTGATTGCAACCATGATTTGGTACAAAAGCAGCATCCAAGAAATGTCTAGTCCTTTAGGAGCAAAGATGGGCAGAGGATAGCCAGTTTGCCAACAAATACATGAGAAAATCAATTGAAATGTTTAAAAACTGTTCCTCAAAAAAAGATAGGAAGAGATTTCACCTTCAACCGTGCATAACATAATTAAAAGATTATGAAAGGGATCTGCAGGAATTTTAGTGCATAAAGGACAAAGACACAGGCCTAAGTTGAACTTCCATGATCTCCGATCCCTCAGGCGGCACTGCATCATTCATCTATAAGTGATATCACCACACGGGCTCAGGACTACTTTGGCAAACCTTTGTCAAGTACCATAAAACGTAGTTACATCCACAAATGCCAGTTAAAACTGTATTGTGCCAAAAGGAAGTCCTACGTTTACTGTCTAGAAGCGCCATCGACTTCTCTGGGCTCGGAGGCATCTGGGATGGACCATCACACAGTGGAAACGTGTACTGTGGTCAGATGAATCAGTATTTTAGGTATTTTTTGGAAGAAATGGACACCATGTGCCACGGACAGAAGAAGAAAAGGACCATCCAGACTGTTACCAGCAACAAGTCCAAAAGCCAGGGTCTGTCATGGTATGGGTCGGTGCCCTTGGCAAAGGCAACTTGCACTTCTGTGATGGCACCATTAATGCTGAAAAGTATATAGAGACTTTGCAGCACAATACGCTGCCTTCTTTTCCAGGGACATCTATGTATATTTTAACAAGACAATGCAAAACCACATTCTGCACACAAGTCCTGGCTGCAGAGGAAGATATACTTGACTGGCCTGCCTGCAGTCCTGACCTGTCTCCAATTGAGAATGTGTGGCTTTTTTTGAAGCACAAAATGGGACAACGAAGATCCCATACTGCTGCCCACCTTAAGACTTGTTTGCAGAAAGAATGGGACACAATTACACCTGAAACACATCATCACTTGGTGTCTTCAGTCCCTAAAAACTTTCCATTTTGCATTTTCCACACTGTCCCAACTTTTTCTGATTTGCGGTTGTGTTCGTTCAGCAAAAAGAACAATTTATTATTTATGTAATGAAGAATGAGTGACATGCTGCTGTTGTTGCGCTGTTCAGCTTTCTTTAATCTTGAGACCACACTTGTCCTTCCATCAAGTTCTTTCATAATATGATGTGAGCATTTGAGTGGATCTCTGACTGAAGCCCAACTTTTCTATACAAGCTTTGTTTCTTTTCTCTGACTATATCACATTTATTATATAGATGTTTATTATATACATAGAAAATGACTATCACAATCTGCTATGAGACTAGGTGTTTTTTTATGTGAAATTAGCCATGTAATAAGTGGCATTATGCATATCTAGCTAGTTATTATAAAAAACAAACCTGCTTTACTCAGCAAAACCAATAGAATGGATGGACATTATCCCTTGATATAATATAATATAATATAATATAATATAATATAATATAATATAAT
>CAIGQV010016735.1:27623257-27685926 GCA_903798115.1 Danio jaintianensis
TATATATATATATATCAATAAATAAAACGGTTGCAGCTTCCGGTTCATGCGGACTGTAGTGTAAAGCTTTAGCTTCCTACTTTTCTGCTGACTGCTGCCACCTGCTGGTATTGAGAATCATTTGCTCTCATTCAGTCAAAGAACATACAACCCTGTGGTCAGCTTTCATCCAGTAGTCCTTTTAAGCAACTAAAATGAATAAAAATCTGTTCATGTTAATGTGATCAATTTACCTTAAAAAAATAACAACACATTTTGTTATTTTGGTTAGTAAAAGTAAATGTGAAGTTTAGGGGTCTGGATGTAGACAGAGAAAGAGATACAGTTCCTGAAGGACAAAGAACATATTCGAGTGGGTGATAAAATGTTTAATAATAAATTACAAAAAATCACAGTCAAGTTTCAGGAGGAAGAGAAAAAAAGGTCTGTCTTTTTAAGGATGTTTGTGTGTGTTTCATGTCGAGCTATAAATGTGAGAAGAGAAATGTTTGAGGATGCACCTGGAATGTCTTAAAGAGATCAGACATGAGGGGTTTCACAGGCCGGACACACAAAAGGACGCTAAGGACACACATTAATGTAACAGGCCATACATCATGCTTTTATATTAGTCTTGATTGTCACCAACTGTACTAACTGAAAAGGAGCTCGGTCAGAATTAAAACCGTATGTGAGCATGTGTGTGCGCGCACTTGTTTGGGTGGCTTAAGAGGACATAAATTTATATAATGTCATAGGTATGACCTAGGTATTACAATGTTGAAGTGGTTTATGGGGACATGTCTTTTGTCCTCGTAATTCATAGCACGTAAAAATCATACTTAACAGGGTCTTTTAACATTTAAAATTTGCCAGTTCAGTTTAGGGGCAGGATTAGTGCAAGGCAATATATTAAGTGTTTTTACAGTATAAAACACATTGTGTCTACAGAGTCAATGTTTGTATGGAGTTGGAGATGTGTGTATGTGTGTGTGTGTGTGTCCTGAAGCAGTTAGAGACCTTAGGGTGTTTTGTCTGACCTAACCTTCAGCACAATCCAAACACATACTCCACAGCAAATCATTTCAGTGATGTCCCTATTGTTTTAATATACAATAGATCTTTCAGAGAGTCAGATCAGAGGTGAATTGTAATAACCATCAGTAAGCTCTCATAAAGCAATAATGTCAAAAACATACCCACATGAAAGTGAATTAGACATGCGTGCAAAAAGTCAACTAGTCCAGTGCTCCAGAGTAAAGATCTACTCTTAAGAGTTAAACACATTGAAACAGACCTGGATATCAGGGGAATTACTGGTTGTGTTAATGCCCCAGATAAGAAAAAAAAAAAGATTTAAAAAATGGTTTAACAAAGAAAAAAGAAAATTTTCAGACATCTAAATATTTACTAGAACTACACTTTTGACAAATCAGCAAAATAAAAAAGTCTGGGTAATGACTGCCATGAACAAAGCTAAAAATAAGAAAAGTTGTCCAAAAAACACATCGTTTTATGCTCAAAAGTCCACATTCACATTAGAACCTACTTTTAATCTTCATATGAAAAGACAGTCTTATTCATTAGGTAATTTGTTAATTTGCGACTGGAAGGGCATCTGCTGCGTAAAACATATGCTGGATAAGTTGGCGGTTCATTCCGCTGTGGCGACACCTGATTAATAAAAGGACTAAGCTGAAAATAAAAATGAATTAATAAAAATGATTGACGTTTCACTTCCTCTAATGTGCATTTCACTTGAAAACTACTGTAAGTTTTGCAGAACTATTGGCAGAGGCAAGTTTCTAAAAATATCAAACTATGGTTGATTGGTTGCTTTTTAATAAATCAGACAGATCTTTCCTGTTTGAGTGCACAATTCTTGACCAGAATAAAGAGCAAACTTAATCACAATGAATAGTGTGACTATTGTTTGGGGTAATTATATTTAGCTTATATTAAGAATAGTTCAACAAAAACACAATGTTATGTGTGTGAATTGAAGGGGTAGTCTCTGTATTTGATGGACAATGACAACATTGTGATTACCCAACCATTAATGAGTAAATGTGTAATGAGACACTTTGAAGTGTTTAGCTAAACACCCCCTAAATCTTTCAACACAAACACTGCTGTTAACAATTAATCTAATTGTAACCAACACTGTTAAAACCTAGCCATCAAAGACTCCACTTAAACAAGACTGCACATATAGGAAGTCCCCTGCTTAGATTTTACTTCCCCATTATACTACAGGAACTCAACATGATCTACAATATGTTTAAATCCATTCAAGACAAACAAACAACAACAAAAACTCTTCTCATAGTGTTTGTATTTGTTCCCTCTACCCTTCCTTTTCAAGAGCCTACCATTCTCTTATTGGTCAGACTGATAAATTGTTGCGATTGGCCTGCTTTTTAAAGCACATTTCGGAAACCAGATGCCCATTTTTAGAGGTCTTATACGGTCTCATATTCTGCTAATTATGGGCTTGCCAGTGCTGGAGGATAAAGCTCTACAAATCTCAACACAGGCACTTCCTGAAAACACTTCTGTCATAAAAAGATGAAAAAAAAGAAGACAGAAAAAAAACAAGTGTCTTGTGATAGATGGAAAATCATTTTATGTGTGCATAATAACATCTGAATTCAGTTTATTAAGCCCAATGGCACTTTTGCACCGCTATTTCTGAGAGTATATGGACTGCATTTATTTGGGCAGATTTAATAACAGCCTGCACCAGCACTAATCTTCTTGTGTTATTAAAAAAATAAACAAATAAGTAACTGTAAGTATTTGTTAACGACGTGCAGTTAAAAATGAGCAATGAGCATTAGCAAAGGGGTGGACAGTGATTTTTGTGGCTGATCTTGTTGCATAAAAATGAACAAAATGTATGAGAGGACATTATTTAAATAAATGATGCAGCGAATTTTACAAACGTTTATGGTAGTCAAAATATGTTTTTAAATATGCAAGTAAACAAAATATAAGCAGAAATAATATGAAATCTATGATATGATATGATATGATATGATATGATATGATATGATATGATATGATATATGAAATATCCTCCACTTGTTTATTTCAATTCTATGTTAAATATTAATACATTTTTTTGGATTGCCCAAAGAAAAAATTATGCCAAAATGTTCTGTTTTTATGGTGTTGCTTTTTTGTCATTTCCCGTTTAGATATCTGATATATGGCAAAATATGAAACTTATATTTCATATGCCATTCATATTTGGATTTCACATATATAAAATATGTCATATATGTCAAAACATTGCAACAATGTCAATTTAAATATGTATATTTTTAACCATTGGAGTTACAAATATATCAGTTCTAATTTTATATGTGTTAATATATAGCCATATTGTAATTCAAATGGTTGAAAACATATATCTAAATGGCCATTTTTGCAAATATATGTTGCATATATGACGATCACAAAATGCAAATATGAACTATATGTAATTTGCATATATATCATATTTCTATATGGGTTGTGAGACTTGAGCAATGTGCAAAATGTTTGTTCCACAAAAAATTGCCTTTTTAAAAGTGTCTATGTGTGTGTAATAATATTACTCACTCGCACAGTAAGATGCCATTGTCAAGTCCAGTTCTGAAATCCCTGTCAGCAAAACTCCTGCCGGTCACTGCCTGCAACGAACACACACACACAAACATACATGTTAATCACACACCAGCTCAGCCACAACACTCTATTTCTGTAAGATTTACAATGTCAAAGAAGCACCAGTGTGTAGTTTGAAGTTTACAGCAGTGTTTCTCAGAGCAATCTCTGGCATTACAAGAAAGAAAATTCAAGATGAAAATCAACAACACAACAGGAAATGACATTCTATGACACAGAGAAAATCAAAGCTTATCCCAACTGCTTATTTCAGACCACTACTTCAGAGAGAGAGGGATAAACAAACAGCCGCCCTCTCTCTTTCTGACAACACAAAGCTAACAGGCTTGTCGTAAGCAGCCGTCATCCCAGCTAAATCTCTTTCTCAGGTGAGTATCCGTGCTAATTATTTCTGACATTTGGGATTTACCTTCTGTGCTTGTGTTTTCCTCCCTCATAGGCAAGAGACATAAGCAGGTTACGCATTCACAGTTTTATAGTGCTATAATTATTATGTAATAAAACAGTTCGTTTATTTTAGTGCGTTTTACAATGTTTCATCAAAATAGCTGTGATCTACTAAACCCTTTTATAGGAATCCAGAAAGAACAACTTGGGTGGAGATTTAAGCTGGAGTTACACACTTCAGCCATATGATTTGAGGTAAAAGACAAACACACCACAAGAACACAGGACAGTCTTAAAAAATACAAGTTTCTGCCATGTATGTATATATATATTTTTTTATGTTTTTCCAAGTAAACAAAGCTGAAAACAATTGTTTGGTTGTATAAACTACAACCTTGCAATAAATGTTTAGTGGATATTCCAAGACTTATTGAAACAATAAAAATGGGTAATTGCTAAATTACAACAGTAACCGAGAAATCATTGTGTTTAATAAATGCTATTCTCAAAGTAAATGGTCTGTATAATTCATTAGACTGAATTGTAAAACAAACAATTGTAATGTGTCTGTATTTAGGCTAGACGAGTGTTCTCAGAACTGTCAAAATAAAAGTCATTTATCAGCCACGCAAAACCATCATTTTGAAAACATATCGGAGGACCACTTGAAAGGATCTGATTTTGATCATTTCATATAGTAAGGCAGCTATAGACAGACATTTGACCATCATGTGGAATATTGTAGGGAGAGTTCACCCAAAATTTACTCACCCTGAAGTGGTTTGAAACCTTTAGGAGTTTCTTTCTTCTGTTAAACACAAATTAAATTCTGAAAGCTGAAAACCTGTACACATTGACTTCCATGGTAGGGCATTTCACAACTTCGACTTTATTTCTATATAATAAGTACCTAATCGTTGTCATCCCTAAAATAGACATGTACAAATAATCAGCAATAAATACAGTGTATCATATACTGTAGAATTACCAATTCATTTGGAAAAAAAGAAAGTGCAGCTACAAAGAGCCAGACGTGTCCAAAGACTAACAATATGGTAAAATGTTGTTTTCAAATTACATTATTGCCTATTCCGTTAATACAAAGCAGAAATTTGTCTTTGTTGCCATACAAACATAAGGGATGTGTAAGGAACAATGTACTTTCAGACCCTGTCCAGTCCAAACACTGAATGCTTTGAACAAGTTTGGGAACATACATAAAACATCTAAAAACTGTCCAGAAGTGCACTTATAGGCCTGTGGAAGATTTCACAACCATTTTGTGAGCCCGATGAACCATTTACAACCAGTTTTTACTTTGTCCAAAAACAAATAAAGAATATTTATGAAATGTCCATCATAAAGGCAGCATACTATTTTCCTCCAATTAGAGGGTTTATAAACACTGTCAGCTTAAATTTCACCAGTTATTTGTGGTGCAGAGGTCAGCCGCAGACTCATAGATTCACCTCAACGTTGACCCATCAACCCATCAAAACTACAAAGTAGCTTCTGGCAGATGCCTGACATTTCACAATCAAAAACAACGGTGCAGGTCGTCCCGGGCCACTCAATTAGTCGGTGGAATGCATCCCCTTTGCTGCTGCACATGGAATGCATCCCGGTGCGTGTCCGCATTGTTTCACTAAACAATAAAAAGATGTTTCCTTTTTTCTGTGACTCTGCTCCCGGCAGACGTTTTAATGACATAACACAACCCATTCTCATGCATTCGTGTCCAAGTTTACCACTTGCTCGGCGGGGGGCTCCTGTTTGGCACAACAGAGAAAACTGAGTAAAGTTACTAAACTAAACTAAAAAAAAAAAAAAAACCAGCACAAATTTTCTCATGAGAATAACAGCATGCTGGGTTCATTGTATTTACATGCTGATGATCTGAATTGTAGATATTTGACTAAAGTATATATAAACAAAGCTGAAAATGAAATGTAAAATTATGATGATGATTTATTATACATCATAACTCTACTAATGTTGATGTGCTGTACTAGCCTAGAACAAAAATAAAAAAAACATTTACTAGGGATGCAACAAAATGAAAATTCTGGGTCAAAACTGAAAATTTTGGATACACTTGACCGAAAACCTAAATTGAAAATGCTTTGTTATAATAATTATTTATTGTTTTATTTGATTAAATAATATAAAGTTATTGTGAAAAAAAATTTTTGGTACTTAAATTATTAAATTATTGATATTTTTATGATTATTATGATTTTTTTTTTTAAACACAGGCCATTTAAATTTAGATTTTAAAGTTTTACTGACAGTAAACAAGTCCAGAGGCGTCATTTTACATTGCCATGACAGCACAGTAGCGCTATTGCAAGCAGCAGGAACAAGTATACTACACAGAAATGTCCTAAAGGTGCATTATTTGAGTGGACTTTGCTAATCTGGTGAGCACGAACGGTCCATACCATAGATTAGTGTTGTCACGATACTGGAGTTCTATACCAATCTGTACTGAAATTTTAAAAACGCCCATTTTCCACACAGTCATTTCTGTTGAGCATGTGAACACAATGGCAAATCAGCGGTGATTATTGAGCTACTTGACGGTTTGCTTCGCTGCTCTTGTCCTTAAGTCAGCACAGCAACAGCTTTTAATAATGCTCTCATAAAGCATACCTATTGACCTTATTCTTCAATGCGGAAGTGCACTCGTTTTTGCGGTTGTTTTAGAACTTCCGATTCAGTCGCCTATGGGAGAAATGACTAGGAATAATAAACCTCAGAAAACGGTAAAACTACTTGCTCTACAAACAAGTGTTTGCATGACTATACAGACAAAGTAGAATAATATAATAAGAAAATATCAGTTTGCAACATCAAGCAGCAGAACGAGCCGTTTTTAACGTCTAAAAATGAATGGAAGTGAATGAGACCGGACGTCTCGAGCCAAAAAGATTCAAATGGCTGCGCCCGCTCGTATGCGAAGAATAAGGTGAATATGTTAATCACAATAACACAAAACACTATTAAAGTAACACATATCTAAATAATAAAATAGATAGTAATGAATAGGGATATAATTATACATCGTAATATCCAGAAATTGTGAACTAAGATGAGCCAATGTGTATCACTGATGTTAAAGATATACATATAAGATTATGTTTGAGAAATAACAATAATATATTAATATCATATCAAGGTAATACCATATCATGAGTTTAGTATTGTGATATGTTTTGAATCGTGACTTAAGTGTATAGTTACACCCCTAGTAATGAAACGAAATAAAAAGTATTACAAAACACAACAATGTAAAAAACTGCCAAGGAAAAAGAATCTAGGAATACTATTGTTCATAAAATAAACAGGACCGCAATATGAAATTAAACTGGATTAATATACTGTAAAAAGCTATTTTTATGTGACTTACACACAGTGAAAACAACAACGAGAAGAAAAACATCATGTTGACCTCCGACTGATCTAAACCAATTTTCATACAAATTCCCTTAACACTACATGACCTCACTACTCATGTCGTGTCCTGCTCTGATAACCTGGAAACCTCTCGCAAGTTAAAAATGGTAATTTAGATTTCCCCCAGCATCTAAAAAAATTAAAGGTTTACTCATGCACCTCCGGGCTGATGTTGGCGTACGAAACTGAAAAACTAATTGCTAACCTTCTAAAAGAGCTTCAAGGCAACAGGTGTGTCCAATCAGAGTGGATTCCTGCTCCTGCTGAAAATTACTTAACGACACCAATCAAACACACCAAAACAGACCCGACTTGTTGCCATGGTAAACTCTAGATCCTTTTCCAAGACTACCAAACCACAAAATAGAGAGGGTTAAAACTGGAGTCTAAACACCCTCATCAAGTCTGCAGTGGGACATCAAGCAGTTATCAGGCTTCATTTAATTACTGAATAAGTTTCCATGAACAGAAATTGAGAAATCAGATTACTACACACACTGAAAAAAAGGCCATCATTAATGCGCAATCCTGGCCGCCAGCCCATAATCCAACTAATTCACTTTAGTTCAATAATTAGCAGCTAATCTCTCCATCCTGATCACCACTACAGTGAGAAAAGAGTTTATTTCTCAGAGAAAGGTGTGAGTTATATCTGAAAAGTGAAAACCTTTTTTAGTGATCACAGATGCAAGATGAACCAATGTCTTGCATTTAGCAAAAGCTTTTAAATAAGCAATAGTATAACTTGGTTAGAATTTAAAGCAATAGTAAATAAAAAAATTTAGTGGCTCCAAAACCTTTAGAGAGAACCCAAAAGCAAGTATTTTGAAGAAAGCTGGAAACCACTATTGACTTCTATAGCAGGAAAAACAAATACTATAGAAGTCAATAGTTACCGGTTTCCAGCCTTCTTCAAAATATCTTCTTCTGTGTTCAATAGAAGAAACCCAAACAGGTTTTGAACAAGTGAAGCATGAATAAATGATGACAGAATGTTCAGTTTTAATGGAACTAGCCCTTTAAGCAAGTAGTCGTGTTGAACTGGAACCTGCAGATTTTTGCATAAATGTAATAACATAAATACAATTTGCTGCAGTTTTCAGGTGAAATGTACAGAAAAACACCAACAACTGGTCACGTTATGACTACTGAGTTACATTGTCGATTAATATTGTTTACACAGGTCTTGGATTATAGTATAAAAAAATCAAAACACATTTACTCTAGATCATGATTTGTAAAGTAATACATTTTCAGTAGGGATGCATGCCATGATTTTTATTGGACAGATAAATTATGAGTCGATATGGGTAGAAATTATGTCATTTTTATCTTTTCAACAAATATATATATAAAGAATTTTTGGTGGGATTTTTTTCCCATTACAATTACTGTATTTTATTAAACAATATTTTGCTGAGTGTGTTAAATAAATGCAAATGTGCAATAAATGCAACATTAAAACCTAGTACCATCACTGAGACCTAGTAGTATACTTCAAACAAAGTTCTATTTTGTTCTTCGTTTGAGGGAAAAAAACATTTGAAATGGCTGTGAGTGATTCTTAAATCCTGATAATCTTTTAGTCTATTCAGTTTTGACTAGATTCATGCACAATGCACAATTTGTAATAATCACAATAACATAAACAAATTTTCAGCTGGCGGCGCGATGGTGCAGTGGGTAGCGATGTCGCCTCACAGCAAGAATTATTAAAACAGTTGTTTTCAGACGTTTCTGAACCTGTTCTTAATGTTTTGAATTCATCCCTACTTTTAGGATATGTTCCTAAAACTTTTAAACTAGCTGTCATTAAGCCTCTTATTAAAAAACCACAGCTTGATCCCAAAGAACTAGTAAATTATAGACCCATCTCAAACCTGCCTTTTCTATCAAAGATACTAGAAAAAGTCGTATCTGCTCAACTATGTTCCTTCCTGCATAGAAACAATATTTATGAAAAATTTCAATCTGGATTTAGACCATTGCATAGCACAGAAACAGCACTCCTAAGAGTTACAAATGACCTCCTTCTGTCGTCCGATCGTGGTTGTATTTCTCTCTTAGTGTTATTGGACCTCAGTGCTGCATTTGATACAATCGATCATAATATTCTCCTTCATAGGCTTGAAAATTATGTTGGTATCACAGGAACTGCATTGGCCTGGTTCAGGTCTTATCTATCTGAACGTTATCAATTTGTATCAGTCAATGAAGAAGCATCATATAGATCAAAAGTACAATGTGTGGTACCACAAGGCTCAGTCCTTGGTCCCTTACTTTTCACACTATATATGCTACCGCTAGGCGATATCATTAAAAAGCATGGAGTTAGCTTCCACTGTTATGCTGATGATACACAACTTTATATCTCCTCTCAACCTGATAATATGTATGAATTTACTAAATTAACAGACTGTATAGCTGATATAAAAAATTGGATGACTAATAACTTTTTATTACTAAATTCAGATAAAACTGAGGTCTTGCTTATTGGACCCAAAAACCTCACACGAAAAAACCTAGAACACTGTCTAACCCTTGATGGATTCTTAGTTCAGTCCTCATCTTCAGTCAAAAATTTAGGGGTGATTTTTGATAGCAACCTGTCGTTTGAAGGCCAGATTTCAAACATCTGTAAAACTGCATTTTTTCATCTTAAAAATGTTGCCAAACTTCGACATATGCTATCAGTGTCGGATGCGGAAAAAGCTTATTCATGCTTTCATGACCTCTCGGTTAGACTATTGTAATGCGTTATTAGGTGGTTGCCCTATTGGTCTAATTAGCAAACTACAGCTAGTTCAAAATGCAGCTGCTAGAGTGCTTTCTAGAACAAAGAAATATGATCATATTACTCCAGTTCTTTCATCATTGCATTGGCTTCCTATTAAATATCGTATAAATTTAAAAATTTTATTGACTACCTACAAAGCCCTGAACGGCTTAGCTCCCCAGTATTTGAGGGAGCTCCTGGTGTATTATAGCCCCTCACGTCCACTACGCTCAATTAATTCTGGACAATTGATTATTTCCAGAATATCAAAATCACTTGTAGGCGGTAGATCTTTCTCATATTTTGCACCTAAACTCTGGAACAGCCTTCCCAGCACAGTTCGGGAAGCAGACACACTCTGTCAGTTTAAAACTAGATTAAAGACACATCTCTTTGCATTAGCATACACATAAAACACAAATGCTTTTGAAATACAAATCCTTAAAAGGATTGTTAGTCTGCATTATTTAGGGCAACCGGAGCCGGGAACACTTCCCAAAAGACATTATAATTTGAACGGCATCTGCGCTTATGTTAGTCTTTTTTTTTATTCCCGAGGTTTCCATAATCCTGGACCAGGCCATATTCTGAGCAGCTGCTGTGGTGGTCATGGAGGAGTGGAGAGCATGAGTCTGATTCCTGTAAGACCCCAGTGACAGATGAGTCGTCGCATTATCCTGAAGGGCCAGCCTGTACACCAGCCGGGGACCTCTCCCATCTGCAGTTTCTCCAAGATGGACGTCCAGCGTTCTCCAGCCTCCGGCACCTAGACTGCAGCTCTGCACAAGACGTTTGGCCATAGGAGAAATGGTCGTGCCCAACTGAGCCTGGTTTCTCTCGAGGTTTTTTTTTCCTTCACTTTCGCAAATTGGTGAAGTTCGTTCCTCGCCGCTGTCGCCACTGGCTTGAATGGTTCGGGACCTGTAGAGCTGCGCAACGATGGATTTGTTCTTCAGTGTTTGGACTTTAAGCAGTGAAAATTAAACCACACTGAACTGAACTAAACTGAACTTAAACTCTGAAAACTGGACTGACACTGTTTCAATTCACTGCACTCTTCTATGTGAAGCTGCTTTGACACAATCTACATTGTAAAAGCGCTATAGAAATAAAGATGAATTGAATTGAAAGAAGGTCGCTGGTTCGAGCCTCGGCTGGGTCAGTTGGCATTTCTGTGTGGAGTTTGCATGTTCTCCGTGTTCGCATGGGATTCCTCCGGGTGCTCCGGTTTCCCCCACAAATCCAAAGACATGCGCTATAGGTGAATTGGGTAAGCTAAATTGTCCGTAGTGTATGTGTGTGAATGAGAGTGTATGGGTGTTTCCCAGTGATGGGTTGCAGCTGGAAGGGCATCCATTGTGTAAAACATATGCTGGATAAGTTGGTGGTTCATTCCGCTGTGGCGACCCCAGATTAATAAAGGGACTAAGCCAAAAAGAAAATGAATGAATGAATGAAATTTTCAGCTAACAAATTTGATCAATAAAAAAAAAATACTAATGTATAGTAGTAGTAGTTTTGAATGTTAAAATTCTAGTATGAAAACCTCATTTAGACCCCATACATTTGAATGTAACAGCTGGCACCATGTGGGCTTTGGGAAGAAAAAAAATGTGTTACAATATATTACAATTTTGGCATATTAGACATGCAGACAAAATGGCATTGGGAAGGGAAATGGGAACAGGACCAGAAAAAGACCTCAAGCCGCGACTCAAACCTAGCTGCCCATTTTGGCAGAGTACTGCGAACAAGACTATGGCTGGGACATATTATTCATGGCTTTCTTACATGTAGTCTTCTCGAAGACATTGATAAATGACAAATGACTCCACATATGTCATTGTTATGACTTATTATAAGTAGCACTTGCTGCGGGATGTCACCCATCATTCTGTCAGACAGTTGAGTAGTGTATGGCGGAGGAAGAATACACTCTTTCTTTCTGCTGTCTGAAGAGCACCAGGATCCATGCGGTTCAGCCAAAGGTTAGAGGCGCATCCATCTCACAGTAAGAGCTCTCAGCACTCAATGCAAAGAGGTTTACTTCTATTCTCTCCTCTGACAGCAACTGGGGTGGAAGACATCCAATATGAAATGCACAGAAAGGAGGAACTCAAGATACTGTAAATGCTTGGTATCCAGAAATGTTCATCATTCAAAATTTAACGTTTGGAAGCTTTTTAATTAAGTAGCTGAACTGATTACACGTAAACCACATCTTTTATTTCGAAAACTTCAAAAGATATGCAAAAACTGAATTTTAATGCATTTGCATTTCGTGATATAATATTTAATGATAATATTTCTGAGTGAAACTGAATTTTCAGCTGGAATTAATGTAGGGAGAATATGATTTTATCAATAGCAATTAAATCTTAATCTGTGATAGTACTGGTTAATATCCTTTAAAGTTTTTTATCCAGTCATGTTTTATTTGACTAAATGATTGATTTACCACAATAATAATACACAACAAAAATAAATAATAAGTGTAGAAGATCATTTAATTTGTTCAATTTTAAAGTTTAGTGTCCTCTACAGGACCTTGCTAGTGCCTATGTAGGCACTTTTATTATTAGGTAAAACAACTTAAAACAGTTTGTTTGATGACAATAATGCATTTGCATCATTGTAAAAAACAATTAGTTGGCTTTATTTAAAAAGGTTTGTAAACCTGTTGAATTATTAAAGTCACAATGAAATCAAAATTCATTCATTTTCTTTTCGGCGTAGTCTCTTTATTAATCAGGGGTCGCCACAGCAGAATGAACCGCCAACTTATCCAGCATATGTTTTACGCAGCGGATGCCCTTCCAGCTACAACCCATCACTGGAAAACACCCATACACACCCATTCACACACATACACTCTTCTTATTTTTATATGAATATAGTAGTTGTCATAAACAATGTATCTACATAGTTCATTATTTTGTAAAAATTCATTTGAACTCATTGAATCTTTAATGGCATATCATAACCTTCTCTCCCCCCCTTGAAAAGACTTCACTTTTGGTCACATGGAATGCCTTTTGGGAGGGGTTATCAGTGTGTGGCGCATTTCTGCTCATCCAACATTTTTTGATTGGATTCATGATCAATATTTTTTCATTTTGTTAGCAACACCCATCTTCCAACAATCCAATCAGTTCCCAAAGGATGCAATTATGAACCGTCCAACATTTTTTGTAATTTCAGAACTGTTTCAAGTGGATGTACATCATGATAGAGGAAAAAAGCAAAATCTGTTTAATGGCAACTTTAAGTAAATGAACTATGCGCATAATTATAAAAATTAAGTTAGGTCAACTTAACAGTTTTAGCTTTTCTTATTATTCAAAATATTGACTAAATTGTGAATACTTGATATTCCAATTCTAAAATATGAGCATTGCATAGTGTATACAAAGATAAAATGCATGTCATGTTTTAAATAATTTCCTAATATCAGTTGATATAAAAGTATGAATTATGGGCACTCTCAAATTTGCAGTCTGGGCCTGTCGCATTCACAACATGCAAACTTTTCCCATGAAAGCAGATGTCCGTTCGACTGGGAGGAGCGCAGAGTAAACTTTACAGTGACCTCCACTGTGTGACTGATGTGAATAAAACATGTTGTGTAGATTCACTCTGTGCTCAGATGAATAATAGATGGTGAGAGAGTGAACATGAATTAAAAGAGGCCAGGAAAAAAAAAATCCAGGTCTGCCCCAAGGACTGATGGGAGAGGACTGGAGGAGGCTGGAGAATTTCTGCCCCACTTTCTGTTTTTAGATTCACACAGATCTGCAGAGCCACACCCAGAATTACCTCAGATCATGAACAAAGCTTTAAATCTTTCTCCAATTATTTTATACATTTCAATAACTTAAAACCTTACATTAATATCCCATTCCAACTTTTCAGACTGTTCAGAAAGTATTAGCTGAGCAATGGTGATTATTCGGCACACATTTCAGATCCAGTAAAAGTAATTCTCCATGGCTGACACTGAACAACAAATTGAATGAGGTGGTAACACAAAACTTCGCACTATATTCACTTACGTTTCATTTACTGCTTATTGGCACAGCACAGAAACAAACTGGCAAAGCACTAAGCAAAAACATCCAATAACAACAGATTGTCCTCTTAAAAATTTCAAATGTACAGTTTGCAATGTTGTAAAACAGGTAACAAACTTGAGACTGATAACTTCAGCTATTATGGATGTTTTGATAGACTTTCATCACTATTACTATGCTGTAAAACAATATTTGTTAATTACAGTTTCCTGTATTTTATTTTTCACATGTATTTTAAAGTTATTTGCACTTGCAAATTTAATTATAGGTCCTAATTTCTGCTCTGCTAACTTTTTATGTAGAAACTTTTATTGATATTTTTAGCAATCTGAAACAATACACGGTATAAGAAATAATAAGTCCATAAAATAACAAAACAAAAGTACTGACAAAGTATGTACTGTAATGTACATGACTAACCCAAACAATATATTGTTTCAAACTACAAAAAAAAATGAAATTTAATTTTGCTAATCATACACAGTAGATTGAACAGAATAATACATACAGAATATATGACACAATCATACAATAGTACTAACATGTGAACATGGTAATGTGAAAATAATTATTTTGGTGAGTAAACTGAAAGTGATATCCTAATTTACATTTGTAAATGTAAGTTACAACATTTAAATAATTTATTTGCACATTATATTATATAATACAACAATGTTTTTTGGAATGGGGTAATATGTCAAAAATACTTTCACAAAAATAAATCATACTGGGCCTATAAAATTAAAGACCATATTTTTTTACATGAAGTCAAAAAAGTATTTGTTTACATGAGATCCACTCAAGTATACAGTATTAGACCTTGCACACATTTGACGTATGTAATGCTTAGCTAAGGTGTGTGTTCTACTCTCTCTTGACTGACAGGAACAGGAGAACCTGCAAGAGTTTAAATAAACAAACTCAGGCAGGGCTGAACAATAGAAGTCTGTTAGCGACCCTGACAAGTAATGACAGATAATGATGAGCTATTACTAGTGTATTACCCAGAGGAATCTTCGCTCTCCTTGCCCAGAGACCAGAATTATTACTTTATACAAACACTTGAAGCAGTTCCTGCAATGTACGCCCAAGAACAATGGCTATTTTTTCCTGGAGGTTTCAAGACGTAAAAGATAAGTGGATGGTTTGCCTAAAAGCTCTTAACTAAAAAAGAAATCATAAATGGAATGTTTTCTGAGTAAAATAAGACGACTTGGGCTTTCCTTCACATACAGTAGTAAAACACATCATCCTTGACAATGATTTGTTTTGAGTGGAATCAGAGTAGGCTAGAGGGAAGTGCCCTGCTAATTTTTCAAGCTAGCTATAGAAGCTAACTGCAGTTTACAGTACAGTAATTGCACTTAAGCCACAACCATTATCATGTGTGTGCCTTTTAGTGATCGAATTGTTCATGAAAAAAACTGTCTCGTCACATTTTGGTACGCGTGTATTGTTTGCTTCACGCTTTTTTTCACAGGTAGGTGAGGGTTTGGAGTGTTTTGTAATCTGACTGGAATATGTCATTCCACTGTACAGATACCTGCCAGCTGCATCTCTCTATTTTTTTTTTAAATACTGCGAACTGCAGATTATAAGGCTATGTATTTTATGCAGATGTATGGTATTTGTAAATGGTAGTGTTACAATAGGATAACCGAAATGTAAACCGAATCAAACGAAAAATTGTGACCACAGAACCACAGTTTTACCCATACTTGAAATTGCTCCTCTGTTTTTAACCCATCCACACATATTAAGTGAGGGGTGAGAGCACACACACACTATGAACATACACCCGAAGCAGTTGGCAGCTATTGTTTTTTTGCAATTATGGGTTAGGTGCCTTGCTCAAGGGCACTTCAGCTGGGTATCGAAGATGGGGAGAGTGCAGTTCATTCAGCTTCAATTCCTGCCGGGACCGGGAATCGAACCAGCAACTTCTGGATTACCAGTCCAACTCACTAACCATTAGGCCCCCCCTTACATTTGATCTTATTTTGTTAAAATAGAGATCACAATTCAGAATAAACAAACCAATAAGAAACAAATTATTAGCGGTTCTGGCAAAATACTTACTGCAATCTATTTCTTCAAATGTTATATAATTATCACTTCAAATATTGTCGTTCTATTTGTAGCTTGAATGACTGACATCAATAAAACACTAAGAAGAGTAAAATGGATAGTTGCAAATGAAACATTTCTCACCATTTACTTATACACTAGAACTGAATATCTTTCTTCAGTTGAACACAAAACAAGATATCCTAAAGAATGTTGGAAAAAGTCAAAGTAGAAACACATAGTACTATGGAAATCAATGACTGCTGCTTTCTTACAGTGGGTTTGATCGCTAGACATGTTTATATCTGAACTATAACCATTTATCCCAGTACTTCTTTGACAGTTTGAATGTTTGTAACAAAGAAATAATAATACTGTTGCTTGGAAAACATACATACATACATGCCACATTGATTGTCAAAGGTTTAACAAACATACAGTATGTGAATTATTTCAGTTCATCTAGAAATAAGACTGTAACGGTCTTTAAATCATTTGAATCAAGATTGCGATATTTTATTTTATTAATTGTGCAGCTCTATATGATGTTTACATTCTCAGACTCTGAATTAGACCATTCTATGACATTTAGCACCTAAACATAGCACCTAAATGATTCTTTATCGATAAGGTCATATGGTGAGCTCTTCGCAATTTACAAGCTGTAATTATGAGTTCTATGAAGACATGAACACTTCGTACAAGTTGAATGTCATAATTACGGCAATTGTAGATCAGTAGGTGCATTTAATTCAATAATTACTATAAATGACATAGTGTTGAAAATTAGTATTGTAGATTATAATTATAATAATTGTGTAAACACTTTATCTGCAAAAAAAAAATGCAACAAATAATAATAAATATCAATAACAAATGTATTGTTTTTACAGTGAAAAGCAGTTTTTACTGATTGTTTATTATAAGGATCATGCCTGTCATCGTCTGACTGTGTTTGTCTGACAGAAAAATAGTCAAACACAGCAAATGCCTTTACTAATATACTAATTACTAACACTGAGGATTTAAACTAATCACGTAAACACTTTAACTGCAATTGTTTTTAAAAAATGCCAGAACCAGCTGAAATCTCATTTGGTTTGAAAAGGGTAGTATAAACTTTTTTTCTATTAAACTTTTTGATCAGATTGAAAACTGAAATTGGAAACTTTTACACATATAAAATGACATACAAATGGTGTGATTACATTCTGTACAGTATGCCACAAGGAATGAGCTGATGCTGTTGTTCAATTTTGTCAATCTAACATGATCTTTTCACTCAATGTCTGTCAAGTTGTGCAGAACAGTGTTGTCTCTTAAGTGTCTGAAAATGTCTTTCTTTTAGCAGTGAATAGCAGTTTTTACTTCTTGTTTAATATAAGCATACACCTCATTGTCTCGTAACTAAGGCCTGGAAAGAATAAATAGTTAATCTGCTTTTAAAACAAATAAAACTCTATATATTTGTTAAATGTGCACATCAAGAAATTATATCTGATTTAAAACTCCTTCAGGTGGTGCGGTGGCGCAGTGGGTAGCGGTGTCGCCTCACAGCAAGAAGGTCGCTGGTTTCAGCCTCTGCTGGGTCAGTTGGCATTTCTGTGTGGAGTTTGCATGTTCTCCCCGTGTTCGCGTGGGTTTCCTCTGGGTGCTCCGGTTTCCCCCACAAGTCCAAAGACATGCGCTGTAGGTGAATTGGGTAAGCTAAACTGTCTGTAGTGTATGTGTGTGAATGAGAGTGTATGGGTGTTTTCCAGTGATGGGTTGCGGCTGGAATGTCATCCACTGCGTAAAACATATGCTGGATAAGTTGGCGGTTCATTCCGCTGTGGCGAATAATAAAGGGACTAAGCGAAAAGAAAATGAATGAATGAATAAAACTTCACTTGTTGATCAAAGTTTTATCAATTCTCCACCTTAATATTTCTTCCCTATAGTACAATGTTTATGTAATATGTTTCTTTAAGGCACGTGCCACAGACTCTGTTGCATGCTTCGTAATGCCAGAAGAGCATGTAAACTAGAGATGCCACCTACATCTCCATACGCCAACACACGCACCAGAGGAACAGATCGCTTGAGAAAACCTACAGACGTGCAATAGCTGCACAATCAATGATAAACTGAATGACTCAATTAAAAAAAAGATAAATCTTTCACAGTTCTCATTCACATGTCACATTACAAGCTTTTATCTGAGGAACAGAATGGCACGTTCACACAAATGCAGACAGAATGACAGCGCTGTCATCACTACGAGACAAATACACCATGACTCCATATCCAAACAAACAACCTCATAATGACAGGAGAAATGGTGTGTACACAAGAAACACAATGTGCTCTGTCTTCTCGTTTATGTTATCATATATTGATATAAACTCTAAGAAGACAGATACGTACAGATAGAAACACAAACAATCTGCCAATGCTGCCGGCTGGGTATGATCAGTATTCCCTGAGAACACACATACACAGTTCTTACATAAAGCCTTGGCATTACTCAGACTGATCACTCTCATTACAGCAATGATGATTCAAATCCTCTTCACTACCAGCCCTTACCCAGCCTCAGAAATATTGCTGAATAGGGCTGTGCAATTTGACATTATATTTATTGATTGGACAAATAAAAAAATTACGTTTCATACTGTTATCTTTTATTGTGTGATATCGCAAAATACATTATTTATAATAATACTTTTCATCATGATCGCAATCTTACACGCCAACATGGGGTTGCAGGCAGGAATGTGAATAATGTAATCATAATGTTTAGCTTCTTGCACATATAATTTGACTTCATTAGAGCTCAATGCATTGTCATGGGTATTAACTTGGATTTTATTTTTTTTTTTTTTTATTTTTTTTTGGTTTTTGGTTTTAGGTTTTATTTTTTTGTTTTGTTTTGTTTTGTTTTGTTTTCGTTTCGTTTCGTTTCAGCTATCGTTCTTTCGTTTCTATAAATCTATAGAAATTTTCCACTGAAGAAAAAAAATAAATCACATCCTTCATTCTGTTAGGTGTATTAATTGATTAATTAATTAATTTTCATTTTTGGGTTTTTAATTTTTTATTAATTTGCATTTTGCTATCTTTTGTGCATTCTTGAAAAATAAAAAAGTATAATTTCTGTAAAAAAAATGTGTATATGAACCAATAAAAAGGGAACATAAATGAATGACATGGTATACCATGTAAATCCATCATCACAAACTGCACAAACTGTGAGCACAATACAACTACATTAAATGGTATTTTCAATAGTGCTGTCAACGTAATGTTTGTGAAATAGATTATGAGAAATGCTCTGAACCACATTATTTTAGTAACACTTTATCAGCATGTTTTAGCCAAAAAAAATTTAAGATTTAGGTCTAGCCAAGAACAGCACAAGAAGTTTGCAATATGTATTGCAAAATGTGTTACACAAAAGTCCAAACGAGGATCCCTAAAGCCCAGGACAAACCAAGCCAATCCAGAGGCTAATGTAAACTAACTGTGTTGTTGAAAAGCTGCACTTAAAAAAAGCTAAGCATAAACACACCAAATGCACCACAGCCAACTGAAACAAGAATGTAAATTGAGAGGATGTATCTTTTCAAACCCTGAGGTGGCAGTATCTGTATTGTCATTCCATAAAGGGAAACTGGAACCAGTGTTGCACACATACAAGCCGTAAACAAAGCAGCCTTTACGTATGATTTTCACAGTATTTCTCGCTCACCATGAGGGATTTCCTTGTGCAAATATGTCTGATAATCTGATAATCCATATCATTTGTAAATATTTATGAAATGACAGCAGGCATCTGTTGTTTCTTCATGACTTTCGTTGTTTGTTTAGTTTGGTCAATTCAGTTTTTGTTCTTGTGCTCTGATTCGTAGCTGAACAGCCAATCAGAGTGCTCTCTTTCACCAACAGCTGGCACCCCTTCTACATGATGAATCGGGCAAGCTCCCTCTGACGTGAGCCTGAAAATAGGTGATGTGTAAAAGACACCAAAAAAGCCAGCCTGAAAGATGCTCACCAACTCCTCAATGCTGCCCAATGACTGATGGTCATCTTGGTGTGTCACAGCCTTAATGTGATTACATGGAGAGTACATGAAAACGGCTGTAAAAGTCTTTTGCTTCTTTCAGATTTAAGACTATTTAACAAGCAGAACACTTCATCAATCAGCGCAGAATGAGCATCAGAATGCAGCTGCAAACTTCTAGATATGTGTCAAATGTTTTCACATGAGGAGAGCATTTTGACTGTGACCAAGTAAGCAGATGGCTTCAATGAAATGATGGATGTAAATGGAAAACTCAAGGGCCAGCTTGCTTAAAGTGGCCGTGTGTTACAAGCTGGAGTAATTCAATAGCCAAACCCTTAGTCATCACACACACAGCCAACACAGGGCTGTCTTATCACATGCAGTGAGTTATGAAGGCTGACTGTCCTCCACATACACTGAGCTCTCTGTGATGGAGGAAGCCACAGGTGAGCGGTTGGTTATGAAAGCACAGAGTCACTCACTCCATTTTTATAACACACATCCTGACTGAGTGTGTGAGTGTATTCATGAGAGAGTATGAACATTTTTGGTCCTAAAAACCTTGAGACCTTGTATGTGTCCACTGACACGGAAGAAATTCAAACAAAAAAGTATACCCACACTGTAAAAAATCCAGTTAAGTTCCACACAATTTTTTATGTTGTCCCAAGTTAATTTGCAAATTTAAGTGGATTGAACATAAAACAATTAAGTTGTCCCACAAAAAACTTTAAGAATTGTGTTGATTCAACTAATTTTAAACAAGTAGTTTAAACAAGCGGCAAAAATAATTTTTTCAGTGCACATGAAAAAATACTGTATTCATTTATAATTAATGCGATAGTGTTTTTGAACCATACTACAATAAAGTACTTGAACTAAAGTCCTCATGAAATCAAAATAACCTTTTTTAGATGTTAGTATTAGTATGTTAGTATTAACAATATCTATAAGCTACACTGTAAAAAAAAAAAAGCTAAGTTCCACACAATCGATTTGTGTTGGGACAACATGAAGGAATTAAGTTAACTTGTTAGTTTACCAACATAGGCTTATTCTGAAAACGTAGCCCTATACATTTCTGGAGATCGTGAATTATGTAGCCAGAGGTACATATGGCAAAATTTCGTCTTTAAAATGAATGCTACGGGGCGGTATGATGCCGTTCCTTTTTGCGCTTACCAGCTGACCGCTTACCTCCGTATGGACGGCATTTCCACTGTTACCAGTTTGTCCATTGGCTCGCCACATACGTTGGTGGACTTGTGACATGGACCAGAGTTGACCGCAACAACGGTGTTTGAGGGTTTGAAGAACGGTTCCAGAAATCAGGTAAGACACAAACAAAAGCCAAAAAATAAAATAAACAAGTAAATAACAGCGTGAGAAAGTGATAAAATCTGAAAACGTGGTAAAAATCAGGCTGCCGTGAGGGCTTTTCTTTTTCTGTATTGCTTTTGAAAACACTGTCGGTTGGTTTTAGGGAAGGGGGAGGGTGGGTCAGTCGATCGGTCAGTCAGTCAGTCAGCCGACAGCGGCCTCTAGTGAATTTATGCGAGAAGAACAGGCACGAATGGCACTTGCGAGAAAAATTTGAGATCTCAAAAAGTGTACACAGCAGCCTCTGGTGGATTCGCAAAAACAAAAACTGCAAAAAAAGTACCTCCTGGGACGTATTTGCAGCTCTCCAGAAATGTATATAGGTGTATGTTTTCAAAATGAGCCTGGGTTGAAGTTAACAATTAAGAACAAACAGCAAACATCATTTTTTTTGAGTGTAGTGTGTTACAAAACAGTGACAAAATTTACATTAAAAAGATATAAACATCCAAAGCTTGCAGTTTGCTTAAAATTAATCAACATTGTTTTTTATGTCACCTCATACTTCAGTTTCTAATGAAATTATCTGACAAATGCTCTTCAGTATCTGATACGTTTGCCCCATTCAAGACCCTATTGCTATATGCACTTGAGCTCAACCACTCTCATTGGCAGAGCTGCGATTAAAAAGAAATTTAAAAAACGCTATTGGCTGTTTTTTAAAGGGGGTAGGAGCAACTATATGCCCCGCTCTATCGTCATGTTTCAGTTCAAATCAACAAAAACGCATTTCAAAGCACTTCACAGGACCTTTAATCTGTTGTAATAATTCTGTAGTTGCTATGCTACTACGTTTCTGTAGTTTTCTACAACTATAGAGTATATTATACTACAATAAACAATAAAGTATACTACAGTATTCAGAGTTCAGTTCACCATAGTTAATACTACAGGATGCTGTAGCATTCATTAACATATAGTTGTAGATACAATAATGTTTACAGTGTAACACTTTACTATAGTATATGGACTATTACTATAGTATCTTTTCATGTGGTTATCCAGATATATCCAGTATTTTTGTGATTATTTCTAAAGTCTCTTTCTGTATAGAGTGCTGCAGGAATGATATCAAACATTCACTGTTGGTTCCCTTGAGATGTTCCTATGTGGAGTGAAAATATGAGTAAAATAAGGTCTGTGGTAAACATTACTTGATAATACCCATTTTGAAAATGTGAATGCTGAAGTTGTCATTTTGTGTCATTTCAATGTACTCTCATAACCAAGCGACAACACAAATGTACTAAATAAGAGGTCATTTGTGTTTAAAATGGACTAGTGAACACAAAAACTTTGCTAACTGAAAAAATCTGCTAAAATGGTTTTGGTGGCTCAAAATGATTGACTATATCAGTTAAACGTGTGTGGATGCTGGGACTGTTGACCTTACTGATTTGCATAAAATGTGTCTCATCTAACATTATCTCAAAATTTGCCTTTTAAACAGAAAGACGTGCATGGAAAGACCTGTAAACAATATACTACAGAAAGGTCAGCATCCATATACTCGTTAGTTTGCTCGAAAAAATATCACTCATTTTGCTACATATATGCACTATATTACATATGCATTATTCATTTTATACTTTACCTGTTGTCTTTACTATTTATTGTCTAAATAAATATGTTATAAAAGAAACCTTTTAAATGTTCACATTACTTTAAAAACAAAATACTTTATTCAAAGAGCATAAAAGCCCTTGGTGTGACCAACATGAAACAATACTATAGTAATTATAGTAATTACAAGATTTATATTAGTCTGTGGTAATACAACAACTGTATACAATTATTCATTTTCATTCAGCTTAGTCCCTTTATTCATGAGGGGTGCCACAGCGGAATGAACCGCCAACTTGTCCAGCATATGTTTAACACAGCGGATGCCCTTCCAGCTGCAACCCAGTACTGGGAAACACCGATACATTCTCATTCACACACATACACTATGGACAATTTAGTTTATTCAATTCACCTCTACCGCATGTCTTTGGACTGTGGGGGAAACCGGAGCACCAGGAGGAAACCCACGCGAACACGGGGAGAACATGCAAACTCCACACAGAAATGCCAACTGACCCAGCCGGGACTCGAACCAGCAATCTTCTTACTGTAAGGCGAAAGTGCTAACCACTGAGCCACCGTGTCGCCCCCAACAACTATATAAATATAAATATAAACAAATTACCTAATACTATTATTTAAATAAAATTTCTACAACTATAGGATATATTACAGTACACCAAAGATTACTGCAGTAAAAACTAAAGCATATTATAGTATTTATTACAGTTTATAAGTTCGCGATAATTAATACAGCGTACTGTTGTGATCTGTTGTACAAAATTGCTGAAATACTAATACTGTATAAAGAATAATACACTTTAGTGTGGTAAAAAAAACACTATAGTATTTACTATATATTACTACAATATTTTTTTCATGTGGGGAGCCTTAAAGATTGCAGCAAATTCTACTGGTGCTCAGAGACTGGTGCTGTAACAGAAAGGAAGATGGATTTGGCAGCTGTTTTCAATAAATTTTGTTTGGAAATTAAAATTATTTTTACTTTTAACTAATAGGCTAATAGGCTAATTCTGTCATATACTGTATTACAATGGTAGATTGTGCTAAAAAACAGTTTGCACCAAAGCATAATTATTTTATAATGCATTGGTTTTTTTTTATGCAAGAATAAAAAACGAGACCCAATTATAGCATTGAAAATGTTATTGTTACATATTACTATATTTAATTCATATGTTTGACAAATGCAAACCTCCCATTTGTCATCTCACACTTGCATGAAATTGAGCATTTCTCAAATTGTACACAATTGAACTACTCGCTCCATCAATCCCATAATCCCCTGCTGTTTGGCTCCAATATAGAGTAAATTGAAAACTCCTGCTCAACTCAAAAGTACAGAAACCGCAAAGAGCTCCACACAGACAGACAATAACAGTCTGTTAACCCTCGGGACACTTTGCGCTCTCTAGAAATAGTGAGACTGTGTTGTTACACACCCTTGTAACAGGAACGTTGTGTGTTGTGTGCAACTCGGGCCCTTTCAAGCCCACAGCAGGAAATTTCAAGTTTAATCAAATGCACTCATCGAAGACCAGTCAGGAAACACCATGCAGTCGGCAACACACTTTCCTTACAAAAACACACCGCCTTTAGAGTTGTCTGAAAGAATTACACGTCCCATTAACACAGGCCGACTGTTACCCATTGACTTCTGCAGAGTGAAAGCTGATATGATGATGTTTTGTATAAAACCATGCACTCCTTGTATTCACTTCTCCTGCGCAGAGTGTATCAGAAAATGTAAATGGATCCAGAACGTCCCATGAAAGCCTCGGCTGTTTTCCAGAGCTGAGTGATGCCGTAAAATGGGTCAGCACTATTGATTATATCTTTATAAAGCTTCAGCGTTCGCAAGAGTGGAATAACCTGCATATCAATGTCAGAAATAATGGCAGGCTGGTTAATGACCGTTAGCGGTGCTTTACAAAACAGGTCATGTGTAGCTGAAAGATGCCATTGGTTCACGATTGACAATCTGTCACTGCAGCAACACAATAGTACAACCCATACTAAAAGAGCAGAGCTGATGAGAGATGAAATTAAAATAAAAAGATTAGCAATGATTTGATTAATTGTTAATAAAGAACCAATTATAAGTAAATATATATTTATTTCTTATTTGTACCGTTAAATGTCAATGCATATTGCACATAAATCACTCAAAAAATTATATTTGCTAATTGTTCAAACTTCGTATTTAAAATGATCTGAATCAACGCAATTCTTGAGATTTCTGGGAGGACAACTTAATTGTTTTGTTCAATCCACTTAATTTTGTCAAAATGATTGAGTTAACTTAATCAATTTGTGTTGGGACAACATGAACAAATTGTGTGGAACCAGCATTTTTTACAGTGTAGCTGTGCAGATATTAGCGGTGGCAATTACAGGTTAACTCACGAAACGATACGTTATTATCACGATATTTTGCCCCTGATAATGTTATATCAGGATATCAGCGATTCTGTTATGTATCGATATATCACATGTACTGTTTATCCGCCATTAAGGGAAGCACCACCTGGAGGCGGCTGGGTGTACTGCTGCAAAAGCGGTAAACTCCTTCAGAGCAAAACTGATGAATTAAATTAGATTTTTTGTACATTTAAATAAATATTGATACTTGGGGCCAGATTACTGATACTATATCATGGCCGGAAATAGCATGATAAATCGATATATTAATATTTTGTCCCACCCACATATAATTTTTTTGTTTACTTTTTCACAATAATTGAAATGTCCTTCTTTCTTCTTGTATGTATACATCAAGTTGTCATTAAAATCTGAATAATACCAATCGTAGCTCTTCGTTGCCTGTTAACAACATCTACTTTGACCCACAAACACTGTTGTTGTAGCTGTGGTCCATGTTGTTGACATGCACTTCCAAAGAATTAGGGCTTGAATCGATACAGTGGGACTGAAGCCACTGTTACTGCCAAATCTCTTTGTAAACAAAGTGCTGATGAAGCCTCCAGAGCTGAAATTTAGATCAAATCAGAATTTAGAACAATTTAGGTAGTTAGGTAGACTAATAACAACAAACTGACCAATCAGAGTAGAGTGCTTTAAAGGAGGGGTATACGAAATTAGATCCTAAATGAATCATTAAAGACACTGTGAGAAAATATATGATGCTGTCATACACTCTTAACTCAAATAGTTGACTTTACTAGAAAATTGCATGGAAACCAGTAGCTTTAAACCACTTAAATTTTTACACAAGGTGAAAATAAAACACCCTAGTTAAACATGTAACTTAAGGTTCTATGTAATTATATGTTAATTGAACTAGGGCTGTTTAGTTTAACTTGTGTAAAAACTTTGGGTGGTTTAAGGCAACAAGTTTGCACGTAATTTTCTAACATTTTCTTGTAAAGTCAATTATTTGGGTTAAGAGAGTACATATTATAAGAGGACAAAAGTGTTATTTGACTTTGGATTTTGACTTTGGATTTATGTGAACCAAAAGTAGGAGACCTTCAAAACAACTACATTTAAATTGAGTGTGACATATGTGAAATTACTTCTTCAAGCCATCCTAGTTGTATAAGACCTTGATTAGTTTGTCGGATTAGTTTTCAATTTTATCCCGACTTTTATTTTGAAGCTTTTAAAAGTGCATAAATCCATCATAAAACTAACCCATACTCCACCAGGGAGGTTAAAGCATGTCTTGTGAAGTGGATCGAGGTGTTTTTGCAATAGAAATATTTCAAATTGTTAAATTATAAACTCCAATCACTGACTTTCAGCGGCTGAATGCTTTCTGCATGACTGATGTATACAATGCAGATGCCTGACAAAAGATGGTGTAAGATAACGATAATAGCATTATACAGTAACACCAAGCCAACTTGTTTGTCGTCGTCTTCTGTGGTAAACAAACTGTGGTAAGTGCTTCCCACAAGCCATGTCTATTCACAGAGCTTCCACGAATGCGTCTTCTGTCATGCATCATTTGTTGTATGCATCAGTGAAAGATCATCTTCCATAAAGAAATTTTCTAAATACCTCCAATAAATATATGCATTGTTAGGCACTTGGGGGCAGCCTTGGCCTAATAATTAGAAAGTTGGACTTGTGATTGAAAGGTCGCAGCTTTGGGTCCCGGCACCGACAGGGATTGTAGGTGATGGAAGTGAGTAACCATCACTCTCTTCCACCCTGAATACCACGACTGAGGTCAAGACAACGCAGGACAACGATCCCCCAACTGCTCCCCAGGCGCAGCAGCAATGGCTGCCCACTGCTCTGGGTATGTGTTCAAGGTGTGTGTTCACTGGTGTGCGTGTGTGTGTGTACTTGAATAATTGCAGAGCACAAATTTCGAGTATGGTTCACCATACTTGGCCACGTCACGACTTTCACTTTCTTTTTCACTTGCATTTGTACATCTTTAAAGGTGATTTTCTCAATATTTAGATTTCATATCTTTCAAATATCTATCACAACCATCCATCAGATGAAAGTTTATTTATTCAGAATTAATCTTTTATTATTTTATTAATCTCAAAAAAATGATCAATGAATGGTTTTGTCATCCAGGATCACATATGTTTTTTTTTTTAAATACACAGCAAGCCAAAAGAGTTTTAGTTTATACTAAAAATGTTGCAAAGGTTTCAGATTTTATAATGTCTTCAATACACACCAAATATGAAATAACCTTGTTAATTTAATATCATTATTAAATTTGTATTTTGACAACAAGAACAATGCTAAAACAAATCTAAAATAAACCTAAATAAATCAAAACATTACTGAAAACAATTTATAAAGCAGTACAAATATATGCCACCGATGCCACACAATACATCATTGCTACACTATTTACTAATTTACAGATTGTTAGAAAAATGGAAAGCTGTGGAAAATCTACTGTGGAGCCTACATTAGTGCAAAAAAGTGCAAAGTGAGCACCGTTAAACTTAATATGTCAACTCAGATACTTATACATTAGTTGTAGCTGGGCTTTTGAATTTCAGGCACATTATAGAATGCATTACCAGTACAACATTGCTAACAAGAACAGTGGTGGAGACGTGGAGTGATCTAGTTTGAAAACCTTCAAAATGATACAAGGCAAAGTGAACATACATATGCGCACCGGGGCCCAGCTGCACAGATAAGGATCTGCTTTGATTTGCCATGAAATTTGTTAAATAATAAGACTTCTTTCCACGTGCCCCTGGAAGGCCTCAATATCCTGCCTATATAAACCCCAGAGGGCAAATCAGATCTCCAGACACTGAAATACACTGAGCTTAACCCTGCACATGTGACCCTTCTCTCAGGTATCAGGCCAGCATCACTGTCTCAGTGTGGAGCCCTGAATACATCAATTCATTGAGGGCCGGATGTGTGTGAAGGAGAAAGACTTACAGTTTAGTGAGATAACTCACATCCAAACAACCTTTTATGATGACCAAACAAGTATAAACAAAAATGCTATATTGAACCTACCTACAAGGTGACAACTTGCATCAACTGTTAAATGAAGGTCTTGTGGTCCAACCAAAAAGATGTAAAAATGCAGAAAAGTTTACAGAGGGTCCTCATGATTGTGTATCTTTTCATGACAATCTATTGTTCCATCCAAAGATTTTATGCATAAAACTGAACTACTGCATAAAACATTAGCAGCGTTTCCATCCAATGAGTCAAAGAGAATAAAATTGTCACTTCCTGATTAACTGGTGCCAAAAAAAGAGAAAATGAAATTTGCTGTATTAGAAGTAACTGCGGCCCTTTCACCTTAATAAATGTAATTAATTGTGCCTCAGAAGATGAAGACAAAACAGAACGAACGCAGTCATAACTGGCTATTGGAGAAACGAGACCACATTTAGGGACAGTTTTGGGAGGTAATAATACCAAACCACTTTGATGATGGACTTTGGCTTAGGGATTTTCGAATCAAAAACAAACCAAAACAACATTACAGATGTTTTACAATGTGGGAATTACGCTTTTCTGTCCATTAATACCGTCCCACCGCACCAATTTTTGTTATCACATCAACTGTTAAAACAAAATCACATGACATTTTTGATGCACATGCTGGAATTTTTTTTTTGCGCATTTTTAAAATGAATGCACATCTTGGTGTTTCCAATAAGCATTGTTTTGTGCGATATTCCAAAATGCACATAAAAATAGGTGGATGGAAACATAGCTACAGTTTCCCACTGCCGCCGCAGACACCGCATCGCTTTGTCTGCAAAATCCGCCTGGTGCTTTCAACCGCTGGGTTGTGCTTTAACCATAGACTTCGTCAGCTAAAATATCAACACGCAATTTTCAGCATGGTCAGCTTTGCCTTTTTATAATACTATAGGATGGTTGCAATACACAAATAATCGAAGATAAACATGTAGTCTAGATAGTTTTATGCACATTATGAGGATTTTGTTTTTAATATTTTGGTAGCCTATTCAAACAAAAAAGCTGGAGGGGAGTGGTTAAAGAGGCCAAGGCTCTACAAAGGCTGTAGCGCTGCTGGAAAAAAAAGAAGATTTCAAACAAAAATGTATCAAAGTCGCAGCGGTAGTGGTCATTTTGGTCATTTTAGTGGTCACTCACTGTCATAGTCACCCAAAATGAGCTCAAACCTCTGTCTGATTTTGGTTCATGTACCATAACTTTTGCACTATTTTATTTATTTTATTCTTTGAAGCCATTTCATAAATTTAGTCAACATCAAAGTAAACAGATTAACTGATTTAATGATGAGTCTGATCTGACAAGAACCCACAGGTTCACACACAAAACACACCTAAAAAAGTTCCAAAAAGGGGTTTTAATAGTGACAGTAAGAACCAATGGTGGTTATAAAGATCCTTTTATGCAATGGAAAAGTTAAATGCTTGAAGTTCAGGCAAAAAGTACTTTACATTAAGAAACATTAAGAGCAAATATGATGTAATTTAATGAAAAACAGTGCAAGTGACAGGATGGTACAATTGTACGTATGCTAAAAAAATATAATTTAATTTAGCTAGATCTGTCAACCCCTAAAGAATTACCCAAGCTGCTATTTAGTGTATAAAAGCTGTATTTGCACATGATGATTGGCTAACCTCTTCTCAAATAAATTGAGCACACCCTCCAAAATGCGCAATAGGCTATTGATATGTAGGCTAAATCTGGAAGGTCAATGTGCTGATAGATCTGACACCATAACTGAGATGCGTTCTGATCTGAATGACCCATTTTTGCAGCACAGTTTCCATTAACAATCTGGGCGGTGTGAAGCTTCCTCCACAAATACAGGATATATGGTCACACATTACAATAATGTTCCATTAGTTTGTGTCAGTAAATGTATTTACTAACATGAACTAAGAATGAACAATACTTGTGCAGCATTTATTAATCATAGTTCAACATTTACTACATTTGAATTTGAATTTTTGACACTACTGTTAGAATAGTAACTTCTATGCAGTATGAATGTGAGTAGTATGAATGAAACTTTTGCCATTTGTCTTTATCACGTGACCTACCCGTGTCAGTTGTGTCACTTCACTCCCATTCATGAATTCTCTCGCATTGCATCATGGGATAGCGTAGCGTCCATCGGATGCACACTTCAGAATCTCACCGGAAGTAGTAAGTCATTCGGGAACTTCTCGCATACTGTTTTTTTATTAATACTATACTTTGGACATACTCCTCGGCTCACATATTGTTTTTAGTGTACTATATAGTATGAAATTATGCGATTTCTGACGCAACCGCAGATTTTTTTATTCTGTGTATACCGTGACATTAAACAGTCACATGTGTAGCACTACAGCCTCTGCCGACTAACAGCCAACCCCCCACCCCAGTCCTCAACACTTATGATAAATAAAAATCTTAAACCTGACTCTGTAAATCAACCTGTAAATTAAAGGTCCTCAAAATCACACAAGCAAAGTTTGAAAATATCTGTAAAAATCCAATATTAAGTATCCCTACTATATTTAACATATATTTCCAAATAGATGAAAAAAAGTATTTAAAAAGCATTTAAATGTATTTATTATAATCATTTTGTTGGAAGAGCTACCTATTTAAATAACTACTGTATACTGTATCATGAAATACATTATTACCGTGAAATAAAATTATGCATACCATGAAGTAGAATTTTGGTTATAACATCCAGCCCTAATCCTTAGCCAAGATATAAGAAATGATGCACCCTTTTAACAGCCAGTCTAAGACCAATACTGAAATCATGGTCCAAATAATAGAATAGAATAGTAATTCATTCATTCATTTTCTTTTCAGCTTAGTCCCTTTATTAATCTGGGGTCGCCACAGCGGAATGAACCACCAACTTATCCAGCATATGTTTTACGCAGCGGATGCCTTTCCAGCTGCAACCCATCACTGGGAAACATCCATACACACTCATTAACACACATACACTACGGACAATTTAGCCTACCCAATTCCCCCATACCACATGTTTTTGAACTTGTGGGGGAAACCGGAGCACCCGGAGGAAACCCACGTGAACACGGGGAGAACATGCAAACTCCACACAGAAACGCCAACTGATCCAGCCGAGGTTCGAACCAGCGACCTTCTTGCTGTGAGGCAAACGTGCTACCCACTGCGCCACCGTGCAGCCCTAAAAATAGTAATACTAAACAAATATTTGAACATTAATTATCTTGCTGCATCCCAATTTGTTTATTTATACTATTTTGTGAAGAAAACGTACATACTAAAATTACATTGAGTGTGTATCAGAACAGTTGGGACAAACTACTTAATCATTAACAGACCATTCTGTTGCTTAGCTACGTGCATTCTTTCACCATTTAAATTGCCACAATGTCAATTTCTTTTATATTTCATTTCCTACCATATAGGAGGTGTAGTGGAATCTGGTGTAGTGGGTGTAGTGGAATGGTAATCTGCTAATCTGTCGGGTCTTTCTTGCAGAAAAATCTCCTTGTGTTTGCATGATGCACTCAAAAGTTGATGACCAAAAGTTTCTTTATATGCGTTCATAACAACGTTTAAGATAAAACTTAACATTAAAAAAATTGTTCACCCAAAAATGAAAATTCTGCCATCATTAACTTATCCTCTAGTTGTTCCAAACCTGTTCGAGTCTCTTTCTTGTGTTAAACACAAAAGAAGAATTTCCTGAAACAAATTGGAAAAACAGCCATTGACAGCCATGTATTTTTTGTTCCTAAAATGGATGCCAATAGCTTTTTTTTCAGAATATCTTGTTTTATGTTCAGCAAAAGAAATAAATTCAGAAATGTGTACAACCGCTTGAGTGGGAGTACATTTTCATTTTTTGAGTATAAATTCAAGTATTGTTTATTAGTTATTAATCATTCAAACCTCTTTACAAAACCTCTCCACATCCACCATGTTTGCAGTTTTGTAAAAAGCTCAACTTTTTAATTACCTTTGATTAAAATTATAACTGAATCCACGACATGCACATACACATAAACAAACAGAAAAACTATTTAATACAATAAGCAAACATTCATTCATTCATTTTCCTTCTGCTTAGTCGTTCCTTAAACCGGCAACTATTCCAGCATATGTTTTACGCAGCAGATGCCCTTCCAGCCACAACCCAGTAGTGGGAAACACCCATACACTCGCATTACACACACACTCATACACCACAGTCAATTTAGTTTATTCAATTGACTTATAGCGCATGTCTTTGGATTGTGGGGGAAACTGGAGGACCCGGAGGAAACCCACAGGAACACAGGGAGAACATGCAATCTTCACACAGAAATGCCACTCGGCCCAGCCGGGACTCGAACTAATGACCTTCTTGCTAACCACTGAGCCACCGTGCCGCCCTCAATAAGCATGTATAATAAAATATATAATAATCTATGTAAATATCTACTATCTACAATAATTATTTTAACCGTGGCCTTATGCACTGCAGGCAAAAAATAATGAAGCACCAAACTCAAATTTAGGAGTCATTTACACAACAGCTTTTCAGCTAAAAACTAGAAACTTTTAATGTTTTGCCTGTTCAATGTCAATGACAATGTCATTTTTAGAACTCAAAACACATTTATTTGAAAACAGGTTTCAAAGAGGAATATGAAAACATTGTTGTGTAGACTTGAAACTTTTTCAAAAAGCAAAGAAAAAAACATTTGGCTACATTGTTGTCAAGTAAATGTAGCCTTAATTAGCAAGAAAATCCTGTTTTCATCATCTGTCCCATATAAATCAAAAAAGTTTTCTTCATAAGTGTGCTCCACAACATTTCGCAAGTCATTGCTGCTGACATGAGTCTACATATTCTTTCATGTTGACTAAGTGTGTCTGTTCCCTGTGCCAGTTCTCTTGCGTCTCGTGTTGCGGATTCTGTCTGGCTGCTTACAAAGATCTGTCCCAGTGCCATTTTCCCAAGGTTTGCTCCAGCGCTCCATTCCAATGGGTGGGTCATTAGCTCCCTCTCCCTACAACACTATGCTGCTCCAATGTTGAAGAGATCTGTTAATCCAAGCCTAGCTTCCTAGAGTCAGGCGTGCAGAGATCCTGCCATTGTGCAACATCCCTCGAGGGTTTCAAGTGGGAAAACCAAATATTTCTCTGCATTAAATCCAAAAAGCCTCATATTATATGAACTGATGAAATATGACGATCAGTACAGGAAAAACCCTACAGGAAACATTCTTGCCTTAAAGTTTGCATGAAACTATTAATCTATGCTTTTTTTATTCACAGTGGCACATTGTCAGATACTGCTGTCCATCTGAGCTTAACTGAAACTGAAGCATTGGATGAAAGCCCTTTCCTTCCTGAAAGACACATGTATGAGTTGGTATAAAAAGAACTTGCATGAAAACTGTTTGAGTTAGTTTGAGAAAAACATGAATGACAACAAAAAGTCTGGGATGACATTGGTGTTAAAAATGGTCATTAGGTGCATAATTCATAGGAAAAAAATTTTTGTTAAATTTTACAGTAAGGTACCATTACTTAAAGTAAGGGATAACGTGCATCCAGGCGGTTAATATCACAGATTATTACACAGCTATTTGGGTAATCATGACATTCTATAGTATATGTTTCAGAGGTAACAACCACTGAATCTAATAACACAGGCTCATAGGTACTAAAGGCATCTTGACAGTCAGTAAATACAGTACATTCACATCCATATATATGATTGTCTGTCTTGCTGCTGTTTAGATTTTTTGGTGCCATCTTGTGGGTTGTAGGTTAGTGTATGCTCCATTAAGCCAGTTAGTTTTTGTTAGCTTTGCTTTTAATTAAATATTTAATAAACTATTGTTTTGTGGCAAGTAGCCATGTAATAAGCAGGATAAAGTACATTCACCCATAAAAATATTATTATTATTATATTATAGTATATACATTTTTCTTAAAATACACATTACTTTTTGTTAAAATAGAGAGTTCTGTAGTTATAAATTGAAAATCAAATTGTATTTGTAAATTTTTTTCGCTGTTCTTTACCCACTAGACTAGTCAAACCCCGACAGGAGATTTTGATCAAATGAGTTTTGTTAAATTAGGGCCATCAGTGACAAAAATAAATCTCATTAGCTGTTGTTTACCGTAAAAATCAGTGCATGAGAATAAAAGCAAAAGTGATGAAAGTGATCATAGTATTAAAGATAGTCTTTCTAGCTAAGCATTTTAATAAACAAAAAGAAATTCATTACAATGGTTGAGTATCATTTGAATTTTATTTATTCTGATGTTTATCTTCAATTCAGTTCCTTTTGGTTCTACTTATATTGCAGCATGAGTCACCTGGAACGAAGAAAGTGATCAACACTACAATCAGGGTTCCAGGTTTTTACAAGAGAAGTAGCCCAAATGCCATTTAAGACAATACATTTAAGAAAATATCAAAATTTCCATTCCAAAAACTGTAATGTGTGTGTTAGAGATGAATAGCTATGAAGAGATACAACAACCCACGAACACAGATCAAAAGTAGCCCAATTCTGCGGGAAAACTGAGGACTTGGCAACACTGATTTCAGTATGTGGAAAGCAAGTGTTGCTTTGTTTTTAGTTTTCATAAATGAATCAAAAAATAATAATAGATTATTGATACCTGCTGATGTAGACAGTCAGTTCCTCAGTGGATATTAACAAGAACATAACCACAATGATCATTTTAGAAACATCTTTCCAATAATGAACAATGAGGTATGAACAGTAAGAGGAAATAACTGCATTTTATCCATGAATGAGGTCAGAAGCCCAAATTATTTGCAAGGTGCTGGTGCTTGCCGGCTGCACATTGTCTTATTTATCTTCTGCTTCGCAACATCCCAGAGGTGCTCTACTTGTGGACTAGATTGAGATCTTGTGGTTATGGAGGCCACTGGTGTACACTAAACTTTAATCTGAAAGGCAATGTTTAGAAAGGCATACTATACTACATACACTCTCAGAAATAAAGGTACGCGAGCTGTCACTGGGGTGGTACCTTTTCAAAAGGTACACATTTGTACTTAAAGGGTCCATATTGGTACCTCAAAAGTATATATTAGTACCAATTTTTTTTAAGAGGAACACTTTTGTACTTTTTAGGTACTAGTATGTACCCTTGAGGTATTAATATGGACCTTTTAGGTACAAATTTGTACCTTTTGAAAAGGTACCACCCCAGTGACAGCTCACGTACCTTTATTTCTGAGAGTGTACTGTATTCTACTAGTGCAGTGTATAGTGTTTGAATAATTTAGTATTCTTTCATAGTAAAAAATGAAAGATTTAAAAAATTTGACATTTGACTTGACCTTCCATTTAGATGAACATACTCTAAAGTACATCAGTCATCAGTCACAAAAAATGGATAAACAATAAAAATAACTGAATTAATTTGTATCAGAACCAAACTTTATTAATTCATTCATACATTCATTCATTCATTTTCCTTTGGCTTAGTCCCTTTATTTACCAGGGGTCGCCACAGCAGAATGAACCGACAACTTATCCAGCATATGTTTTACGCAGCAGATGCCCTTTCAGCTGCCCGGAGGAAACCCACACTAACACAGGGAGAACCTACAAACGCCACACAGAAACGCCAACTGACCCAGCCGGGGTTCGAACCAGCGACCTTCTTGCTGTGAGGTGACAGTGCTAACCACTGAACCACCGCTCTGCCCACCAAACTTCATCATTGCTAAAATCATTGCAATACATGGTGAGTGTGTTCCATTGATTCTCAAGCACTAAAAGACTAAAAGAACTCTTTTGACTAAAAGACCCTTTTTCCAGGTCTAGGAATCACACATTTAAAATAAGCCTTTTTCTTTTATTAAAAATCATCAAGATTTATATATTCATATACAAATCTCCCTAAATATACATTAATTCATATAACCAAAAAAAATGCAGGCTGAATCTTTTTTGTCAACCATTTTATTAATCCTCATATATTCTTGATGTCTAAAAAAACGTTTTTTGTAGTTCTGAGATTTTAAGTCATCTCGAGGCTCCGGACGCCTTGTTTATAACTATTAGTGTAAAGTGAACAGCAACTAGTTACTAGTACTAGTAAGCTAACAGTTTTCTATCCTGAGTATAAGCAATGTTACATGCAAATTGTATGAATCTCTAAGAATCTATAAAAGTAGAGTAGAATAACTAGAATTAGAACTGTACCTTTAATCAATTTTTTTATTAATTACAGTAAAAAAAAAAACTCACAGTAAAATAATACTGTAGAAATATTTCTTATTTATTGTTTTTAGTAATGAATTATTTTTTACCATGCTAAAAAATAATCATTATTTTTGCCAAATTTTGCAACCCCAAAGTCAACCATAGGGAATTTTTAACAGATTTTATTATTTTATCATTATTATTTTATTATTATTATTATTATTATTATTATTATTATTTATTTTTGAAAATTTTGCTTTATTATGGTAGGACAGTAAATATTGACAGAAACTGAAGTTGGAAAAAAGAGAAGGGGTGATGGAATTGGGAAAGGTCTGTGAGTCGGGACTCAAACTCGACACATGAGCAGTGCAGTTGCAGCACACTGACTATCTACCACTAGACTATCTACACTAATCACAATCATCATTTTTTATGAGAAACACCATAATAAAAAATAAAAATAGATTATAGGGTAAAATCTTGCAATGTTTGATCCAGAAATAAATCACCACTGAATACTGAGAAGACACCTCACCCCAGATTAACTTTAAGAGAGCTGAGGAGCACATACATTACACCAGTTCAAAACGGAACGCCTCTTATCATCAAATGTTCTCTTAAACGGGTATTCACACTTCATTCAGTGATTTGCAGCAGATGAATGCACTGCAAGACAGAACATATTTTAAAACACTAGATATCATTCACCAAACTTGCCAACTTTGTAAATGGTCCCAAAGAAAACCGGTAATCAACAAGAAACACAAGAATCACAGACCAGACTTTGACAGTAAACTCAAAAAGAGTTGCTATAATATGCAACATTGAACAATTCTAAAATAGTCTAAAAATATTCAACATGTTTTAAATCCTCCAACTGGATGAAACCAAGTCTGAACCACATTGGAGCAAAATTCATGTGTTATATATAATCCAACCTTTAGTTTTTTGTTTGTTTTTTAGTTTTTTTCAGTGACACTTTAAATTAAAATTATTTAGTTTTTAAATGCACTTTTAGGATGCCTAATTTATATCAACTGATCAATTCAAACCTTTTTTCCTTACATTTTCAAGGAAAAGTGTATGCAGCCAAAATTGCATTCCTTTACATCTAAAGCAAAAAGATGTGTAGCCCATAGAAAGCAACAGAGGCGTACAGACTTAATAAGAGTTGAATTGTGGGAAACCCCCCCTGCATTTTCCTTAGTGATTACTTGAATTTAACCCTCTCCAAGGAGATTACCCGCAAACTCCAAAAATGCCATTCACCTGACGTAAAAGTCAACTCACTGTTCAGAGCCACACAAACATAAACATCCGCCTGTTTCAGCTTTGTGGGCTCTGCAAACAACCGCTGCTATATTTGGAGAGGATTAGGTCACTTCCACTAATACTTCACTTCCAGGCTATGAGTCAAGTACAAAGCGTTAAACAAATGGTTGGGTCAAAATAGTAAAATACATTTTTTGTTCTTATCTATTAAATGGATAGTTCAGGCCGATATCACAAGGAAATTTATCGTCAGAAAAGTAGCTAGTTTGTACAAATTCATATGAATTCATTTGTTCGAAAACTTATGAGTTTTAAATGGAGGCATGCCTGCAAACCCCACCCCTAAGCCCAAACATCTTTGAGGATGAGCAAATCATACTAAAATGCATAAATGAGATCATACAAAGGGGATCACGGTGGCGCAGTGGATAGCACGATCGCCTCACAGCAAGAAGATTGCTGGTTCAAGTCCCGGCTGGGTCAGTTGCCATTTCTTTGTGGAGTTTGCATGTTCTCCCCGTGTTCGCGTGGGTTTACTCTGGGTGCTCCGGTTTCCCCCACAATCCAAAGACATGCGTTACAGGTGAATTGAATAAGCTAAATCGGCCGTAGTGTATGTGTGTGAATGAGAGTGTATGGGTGTTTCCCAGTGATGGGTTGCGGCTTGAAGGGTATCCGCTGCGTAAAACATATGCTGGATAAGTTGGCGGTTCATTCCGCTGTGGCTACCCCTGATTAATAAAGAGACTAAGCTGAAAAGAAAATGAATGAATGAATGAATGAGATCATACAAATTCATACAAACTAGCCACAAAATCAAGAAGAATTTAAGTGAGATTACTTTGAATAGAAAAGTATGCCATTAATATTGTTTTCACTTACGTCACAATTTCATCAGTTACCTGTAAGCCATTATAGAGATACTCAGTTGTCAACAACAGCATGGATTATATGGACCTCTATTACTGAATATGTTGTTCTGCTTAATTATGCTGTGTAAATAATGGGACAAATATGCACACATGGTTAAATTATATAAGGACTTAGTAAGCAGGAAAAGGTGTAATATTTTAATTTTACAAATCAAATGTAAACTTTGTGATTTGTCAAAATTTTCAATATTTTGATTTGTTATAAAGTTTTGCAGTCTTTAGTACTTTCCCTATCCAATTTGTAAATTTCACAATAATTGATTATTTTCAGCAACAGTAATGCTAATTTCTTTGGTTCAAGAGCATTGATTACGTTCTGCTCTCCAACATGGCCGACTGATGACGCGTCATGAAAACACTGTATAACTCATGCCATTCCAAATCCCTGAGACCTTCAATCATGTTTGGAACACAAATTAAAATATTTTAGATGAAATTTGAGAGCTCTCTAATTTTCAACAAGACAAGACAAGTCCAGAAAGTTAGCAAATGTTTCCTTAAAACAGTCCATGTATCGTCAGTAGTTCAATGTTTTGAAGCTACAAGGTTACTTTTATGTGCACAAAAAAAAACTAAAATACTTGGTTTCTCCTCTTAAGTGTCAGTTCGGTATGTAAAACCGTGCCTTTGTTAAAGATGATATAGCTTTTTAAAACCATTTGAAACCAATATGAAAACAAATAGTACAATTCTAGATGTTTTTATTCGGGATTTCTTTATCATGGATACTTTTGTGTCAATGACCCAGTTATCATTGTAGCCTATAGCTTCTGTCAGGAAGAAGAAAGATCTGAAGACAAGATTAATGAAGACAGATCGACTTCCTTTTCATGTGAACGGAGGCGAGTACGGGCTGTTTTCCAAAGCCCGAGGGTGTGACAAACACAAACAACACACACATTGAACGTGTTCACCTATGGTGGATAAAGAAAACGTACTCAAAAAGGCTGACATAACGCACACGCACACGCCCGCAGCTCCCTAATCGGAAAGACTTGAGCTGATTTAGCCGGAGGTCATGAACCTTGGACTCCGGTCAAACCTTGTGTGTGTATGCGTCTGTGTGTGGGGGGTGGCTGATAATGATTCCATTCTCTGATCCATAATCATATTTCATCCCTGAGGAATCCCCCTCAGACAGAGGGCCTTCATTCAGACACGATGGGGCTGGCAGCGCACTGAGCAAACAATACTGAGACATTCTGAAAGAGAGCAAAGGAAACTTTCATGAATGACGATTCTGCCTGAATGATCTCTACTGGGTTTCATAAGAGCTAATTACAGCAGAAAACTGAGAGGATTCGAGCTGAAACCAGCTTATATAAGCAGCTAAAGAAGCAGATTTCTTTAGCTGCATATAAAACATATTAAAAGTGTTCCACAAACAGGCAAAGATTTGTGGTCATTTTAATGTTATATATGTCTGTAAATAATTAGTGTGATGCAAGCAAGAACACTTTTAAATTGAGTAGGCCTTGGAAAAATAGGGCAGACCAAAGTGTCTACTCTCAAAAGTACAGTACAAAGTAATACAATATGAGATAAAAAAACAAAGATGCAAATTCTGACAGCTACAAAATCAATAGGGATGCACCAATATGGATTTTTTTGCAAATAATAACTGAAAATTCTTATTATTTAGAAGTCAATATATTTAGACCGACAAACATAAAATAAAAAAAACATTCTGAGTCTGATTACAAAAACAAATGGCAAACAAATACATTGGCCAACTGATTTTATTTAAAAAATGTTAACTGCAGAAAACAAAACAAAAAATATCTAGAATGTATTATCAAACGTTGGCTCAAACGTTGGAACATTCTAAATGTTTTCGCTTCAACAAGTTTCCCTTTTCCCTTCATGTGACGTTTCTTGTCATGCTAAAGGCACCAATTCAAACCCTCAGTGCCAGCATCATTCATCTGAAGTGGATCAACCAGCGGAAATAATCTATATGTTTACGGGTTTAATACATGATATAATATTGTGTCACATTAAAAGGACTCAGTAAGCAGAATACAAGTATTTCAGATAAAGTCAAAATAACACCAAATAGCAATACGAATCGGTGGTTTTTGATTTGTAGCTTTACTAAACATAGCAGATGGGCTAAATTCAAACAAATCCAGAATTTTGAATCCAATTTGATGTGAAAAGCCCTTAATCTAATTAATGGCTTTATATTTAATAATAATTAATGGCGACCCGGCCCCGGAAAAGCGGATGAAAATGAATGTTATTTCAAACACTATTGGGCTGTTTACACCTAGTCACTTGCAATTTTTCAAATGCATTTTTTTTGATTGGATAGCTATCTGATCGTGAAAAAGGGCAGAAGTAAATGCCCTCTGAATTGCACTGGATACGGATATAAATCTGATAACTAATAAGGAAGTGGTCTGGAAGGCATTCCAGATGGATCTGGACAGGTCTAAATGCATCTGATTGTTGAAACCACATATGCAAATTTTACACCTCCAAAATGTAACAAAATAAGCATGAGAGCGTGTTATATATGACGGAGTCAGATATAACAGCCCTAATGCAGCTGACATATCAGCTATGAATATAGCTTATTTTTATGTAAAAATAATAACAGTTAAATAAAATGCAGTGTATCTGATGTTTTAGTTGATGTAAGCTAGTGGCTATTTGCATATAGCATGGGATGCGAAGAATGGTTTTATATCCATTTTGCAAAGACGTATTTATGTGGCCAAATCTAAATGCAACTGTTTTCACAAATCTGATAGATATCCAATCAGAGAAAAAGCAGAAAGTGACCAGGTATGGTCAGCCCCAGTATTGTCAAAGGTTTTGGGACACTCAATTCAGGTGTTCCAATCACTTCAATGGCCCCAGGTATATAAAAATCAAGCACTTAGGCATGCAGACTGCTTTTTAAGTATGCAATTTAAGCATGATACTGTGACAATTTGCCACCTGTGCAATATGTCCATTCATGAAAATTCCTCATTCTAATTCAAATGTATCATGGTAAATTGTTAGTGGTAACAAAGTGGTAACAATTATAACAAAGTTAAAGCAATTGGAAACATCAAAAACTCAGCCACTAAATGGTGAGGTCAGTGCATGGTGAGGCACACAAAACGCAGAAATTGCCAACTTTCTGCAGATTCCATAGATACAGACCTCCAAACCTCCAGAAACTGCAAGTGCAATGCAAAGGGTTAGATGGAGTGTGTAAGGTATACTGCCACTGAACTCTAGAGCAGTTAGACATGATCTCTGGATTGACCAATCATGCCTTTCTTTCTGGCAATCTAATGTACAAGGTTTCTAGGTTTGGTTATTGCAAGGAGAATGGTTCTGTGCCTGACTGAAGTTTGGTGGAGGGGGGATTATGGTGTGGGATTACTTTTCAAGGGTTATAGTAGGCACCTTAGTTCCAGTGAAAGGAACTCTTAGTGCTTAAGCATACTAAGATATTTTCATCTTAATTTAGGGAATGACCTTTCCTGTTCCAACATGACTGCACTCCATTGCACAAAGCAAGATCTATAAAGACAGGGATGAGTAAGTTGGTGTGGAGCAGAGAGCACAGAGCCCTGACCTAGTGACCCAGGGCTGTGACCCAGGCCTACTTCTCCAACATCAATTCCGGATCTCAAAATTGCACTTCTAGAAGAATGTTTATGGGAACTTTTGACCAAATTCCTAAATCTTGTGGACTTACCAGAATATTTGTTGTGTGCTGTTGCAAAGGTTGGGCCAACTCTGTAATAAACCCTATGGATTAAGACTGGGATGTCATTAAAGTTCATGTAAAGCCAGATGTCCCAAAATCTTTGGCAATATAGTGTATCAAGCAACATTGTTATGGTGCTTTTACACAAGATGCAGATGAAGTGTTAAGCATGAGTGATTTAATTGTTGATGCAAAGACGCAATAGACATCCTACGTGATTCATGCATAACACTTGAGAAAAAAAATCTTTGACCAAAATTTGCACCACATTAACAAATTAAGAGCTTGCTCTAGTTAGGAGCTTGCTCTAGTAGTGGACGTCATCTAGTCAGGAGCTTGCTCTAGTAGCGGCTGTCATACAGTCAGGAGCTTGCTCTAGTAACGGCCGTCATACAGTCAGGAGCTTGTTCTAGTAGCAGATGTCATCCAGTCAGGAACTTGCTCTAGTAGGAGCCGTCATCCAGGTGCAGCTCCTTGAGCAATTGGTGAAAGTCACCAAGGTGGGTGCGCCTCTGAAGGATTTGATGGACCCCAGCGATCAATGCTGTTTTTCAACCTTCCATAACACATAAAGCCCAGCTACCCTCTCAACAATATCCATCAGCCATTTTGCAACAAAACTGTAGCAATTTCGCATCTGTTGTGTAGTGAATTTCACCCAAGAATGAAGCAAATTTCACACTCAAATAGCATGATTTACTCGCACAAGGCACGTCCGGTGTGAATGCACCATTACACATATTAGGTTTTTCTATATTTGTGTTTTCAGTGGTTAGGTCAATTAGTGGTAAACTGTGGTTAGTAACCAAAACTATCCTATCCAGGAAAGTGGCAAACCTGCATACAATTTTTAACTTTTCTGTTCAATGTTAGACATCAAGTTTTTTTTCCTTTATATTTTTTCTCAATCCACTATCCATATCCATGTAAATGTTCCAAAAGCACAAGACATTTGGTCACAAATAATCACAACACATTTTACTGTAACAACAAAACACACTCTCCCCTATCATGGGGGTCTCCCATACAAGACTTTGTTTAATGCTCAGTAGGGGCATCATTTCCGTGTTTACATCCTACCCAAATAATTTATATGGCAGGCAAGTTACGACAAACAATGGGGAATGAGTAGAGCTGAATCCATAGCTGCCATCCAGACACCTTAATGGCTTCGCTCCAAAATGGAAATCAGTAGCTGATTCTAACATAACAAGAACAGCGTGCTCAAATGTTACTGTGAACATCAACACGAGAACATTCCCACTGCTCTTCACTGAATGATTCAGTTTATGCAAAAATAATGTGTGTTTGCGAGACATATTTCAGATACAGCTCCATGAAAGGAAGGTTCTGACAACTTTACAATTATTCTCTGAAGGCACTTTTACAGTACAGTATATCAGAAAAGAACATCCCAGAAAAAGCATACTTTTAAGAGCATGTGTTAAGATTTGAACATCTGGATGGGCAGAGGAGATCACAAACCTGTCAATCACTCCACATCATTCATGCAGATGCTGCACAGCTGCTGGGAATGGGGCTGAGGAATTGTGGGATTGGGCAGTAAGACTGTAAAATCTGAGTTCTAAGAAACTGACATCCTCAGTAAAGGTACAGTGAGCTCTGTGGTTTGCGTGCACATCTTCACTGCAATATCACTGAATAAAAACCTGCTGTGAGTTTGACCAGAAACATTCTTGATGCAAAAACCAATGAATCCCTGAAAAACATGCCATTGTAATCTTTAAATCAAAAACATTAATGGCTCCATGCATGTGTGTACCAGTGTGAGGAGGTTAGGGAAACCAATGGCTGACATTAAAACATTTTGTTAGAAAATGCATCTCCGTTTATATATATATATATATAAAAGTGTGAATATGAAGCCTTTTAAAAAGGATGATGCATTTTAGTCATGAAGCAGTTATGTCTGTTCTTAAGCCTCATAACTTTCTGTTTTGTTTTGTTATTAGATTGAATGTTGTCAGTTCATCCTTACTATGGGGGTAAGTTGTGTCATGAGCAGGATACTGTTCTTAGACGTCATGCAATTTTCTGTAGTTGTTTTGGCATGCTTCCCAGTCTATATTTTCAGTCGCTTTTGCAAATTTACAGTCTTGCGTGACCCGCAACAACAACCCCACCTCATTGTGTCCATTTAATTGCCTTTCCTCAGAATGTTTCAAAAAGGAAGAAAGTAGTAAATATAGAGAATAGAAATGACGCAGGTCAAAACATCTTGTATTTTACTCATGCACTGTACTAAGATATACACATTTTCAGGCAATTCAGTGTGGATAAGGAACTTTTGGCACTTAAAACACATTGGCAAAGAGCGTGGAAAAATATGTAATTATTCCATATTAATTTGGAACTCTTTCTGAATGAGGTTTTTAATCAGGTTACATATCCAATATTTTGACAACTGACCTTCATCTAAACACATGTAATGTGTTCAATTCTCCTTGGAAGCCCAAGCCACAACAATGCGAGTGTGACAAAATTGCCTACTAAAAGCAATTGTGCCTTACCTGCACTGAGATGTAAAGTTTATTAAGAGATGCACATAAACAATAATTTGAGAGCATGTGAACTTACAATCTTTGTCCTGCAGACCATATAAATAAAACCGCTTTGTTAATAAAAGCTACAGATACTGAATTTGGGGTTTTCATTAGTTTTCATCAAAATTAAATGAAATAAACACTTGAAATATATGTGTGGAATAAATGTATACATTATACAAGTTTCACTTCTTGAATGGAATTAGAGAAATAAATAAACTTTTTGAAGGTATTCTAATTATATGACCAGCACCTGTATATTATTGTCTCTACCCCCAGAACTACCCCCAGTTTTTTTTGTAAAACTCAGTTTTGAGTCTTGAGTCGCAGTCAAACTTTGAGAAATTAGATCCTTTTAAATGTATATTATGAGGGAATGAAAGTGTTTTTGACCATATAGACTTTCTTATATATACTCCATCTTTCTACAAAAACATTGTGCAATTCTGAAAGTGATACACACAGGTAAGTGGGCTGGACAAACCACCTGTAGGAAACACACCCTTACCTCTCCATATGCACCAGACACTTTCTTATAAACACCCCACGTTACAAGGGATCAGTAAGATAACAAAAAAACATAGAAAAGATTTTACCTCTTTGAAAAGCTACATCACATTGTATTACTTAGGGCTACTCAATTATGGAAAAAAATCATAAATAACGATTATTTAATAATTATTAGTGGGCCAAAATATTTTGATATTTTGATATACATGCCAATTTGGTCTATTTCAAAGATCAAAGTAAAAAAAAAAAAATAAAAATAAAAATTTAAACTTGATTTGTTTCTTATTAAAGCTTCAAAAGTCCTTTGTGAGTTTGTCCTCGTCTTTTGTTGTTTGATTAAAAATGATAAGCACAGTCTGCAGTAAGAAATATACCAACTGTCACTTTAAGAGCTGCCTGGTTCCGATGTACAATTACACATGCATTTTCATTCTAAACACTTATCTTCATTTATTACATTACAAATTTATGTGAATGACCACTAATTGCCATTTTTTGACACATTTTGCTTGTATTTGACTTTACATCTGCATGTCCTGTTCATCTCTGAGGCTGCACAACAGCACGAGTTCTCTTTCGTGCTTTTAAAAATGAATAAATGATAAATGATAAATGAATATATTTGTGCTTTTAAAGATGAATAAATTAAATAAACTCAAGTAAATAAAAGTCAATAAAATCAAGCACATCCCATGCTGCAAAAGTCACATTACATGATTATACTGATTTCCATGTGAGCTTTATGGAGGAACGAATGCAGACTTCTGAAAATAGGATGGTCAACTCATCTCCATTAAATGTTTTTTTCATAATCACTGCCGGCCAATTCTGAAATCGAAATTGAATATCAATTAATTGCACAGCCCTAGAATAACTATACGCTTGACACCTGTACTGTCCACCCTAATCACACGTTAATTTTTTCTGATTTTGTTATACACTACCTGACAAAAGTCTTGTCGCCTATCCAAGTTTTAGGAACAACAAATAATAACTTAACTTCTAGTTGATCATTTGGTATCAGAAGTGGCTAATATGAAAGGCAAAGGCCTCCAGATTACGCTTATTTTACCAAAATAAAATATGATTATGCCTTCATTTTTAATTATTTAATTAGGACAGTAAGGTCTGACTTTGCTTAGACAAAAGTCTGGTCATTTAACATAAATAATGTACAGTATAGAATATAAAGTCATGGTGCAGTGGAAAAATAATTAATATTGTGTATGACTCCCATGAGCTTGGATGACTGCATCCATACATCTCTGCAATGAGTCAAATAACTTACTAATAAAGTCATGTGGAATGGCAGGATATCTTGCAGGACTTCCAGAGTTCATAAAGATTATTTGGACTGATCTTCAATGCCTCCTCCTTCATCTTACCCCAGACATGCTCAATAATGTTCATGTCTGGTGACTGTGCTGGCCAATTCTGGAGCACCTTGACCTTCTTTGCTTTCAGGAACTTTGATGTGGAGGCTGAAGTATGAGAAGGAGTGCTATCCTTATGAAGAATTTTATTTCTCCTGTTGTTTGTAATGTAAAGGTCAGCACAAATGTCTTGATACCTCAGGCTGTTGATGTTGTCATCCACTCTGCAGATCTCTCGCACGCCCCCATACTGAATGTAACCCCAAACCATGATTTTTCCTTCATCAAACTTGACTGATTTCTGTGAAAATCTTGTGTCCATGCGGGTTCCAATAGGTCTTCTGCAGTATTTGTGATGATTGGGATGCAGTTCAACAAATGATTCATCGGAAAAATCTACCTTCTGCCACTTTTCCAAATTATCAACTCAAAGTCTAGTTATTATTTGTTTCTCTTACAACTGGAATCGACGACAAGACTTTTGTCAGGTGGTGTAATGTTATAACACCTTTTGAAAAGTTACTTTGGAACAGTAATTATTGTGAAAAGCTCTATGAAATAAACTTGAGTTGAATTGAATGATTTGTAGACTTAATTTGTTGTAAACCTATTGTAGTAGACTTCCAAAACAAAATGAGGAACATTTAAGCATACTAGGGGCGTTTTAAATATATGCAGAACTGATATATGATATGCAGAACTGTTTCAGACATCTGCATTACAGCCCAGTTACCCTTTTAAGGGTCACTAAAAGAGATTTGAGTTTGCTTCTTAGAACAGAGATTAAGTGTGAAGGCCCATACAGACCCTTATTCAGGCATTTTTCACAATGACAACATCAAATAACAGCACATGGCCACAACAACAGTAACAGGTTGGTATTGTTCTCAATAGACAGAGAAAAAGAGGCTGTATAAAGAATGACCAGACACTAATCGGTCAGCTAAGGTCTGACTGTGTCATTTTCCAGTGTAAAGACAGACTGCATTGTCAAGGCTGAGTGAGCTCTTTTTCTGCATGTGTGTGTGTGTGTGAGCTTTATGAGATGGATAGGCGGTATAATGAATTAAACATCCAAAGAATGTAATAGTGGGGGCATGATAGCGTTTGTGTGTGTGCGTGTATGCGTGTGTGTGTGTGTGTGTGTGTGTGTGTGTGCGCGTGTGTGCGTGCGTGCGTGTGTGCATGCATGTGTGTGCGTGCGTGTGGTTTATGTGGTTTACAGGGACACAAAGTTGTATAATGACACAATGTAAAAAAATGCTGGGTTCCACACAATCGATTTGTGTTGGGACAACATGAAGGAATTAAGTTAACTTAGTTTTTACTAATTTAAGTGGCTTGGACATAAAACATTTAAGTTGTCCTCAAAAAAATCTCAAGTATTTTGTTGTTTCTGCTTATATTAAATAAGTAGTTTAAACAAACAGCAAACGTAATTTTTTGAGTATTTTTGGGGTATGACTTGTACTCTATTAAGGTGGTTTACAGGGTCACACAAAGTTTTTTATTAGTTCTTTATTAACGGGGTCTTTTTACAATAAAATTTTTCCACAGGTTTCCTGTGAGGGTTGGGTTTAGGGGTAGGGGTGAGGGGTAGGGCCATTTAATAGGAGTTTTTTGTCTGTATAAAATACATTACGCATTTGGAGTGTCCCAGTAAACCATGTATACTTGTATGTGTGTGTGTTTGCCTGTCTTTGAATAGAGGTACAAGAGAGGGTTTTCAAATTTCAGATATTTTTTAACGTGTATAAATGCGTGACAATATGTGAATGTCTAGACAAAACACATCTTTATATGAAGCTTATTTGTAAAACTTTCTGAAAGACCCCATTCATGCACAACGTTCCAGACGAGGGCTCTTCATAGTGCAGTTTTGAATGTGCAATCTTGAGTGTGTAGGAAGATGTCTGATTGACAATAAGCTTCAGTAATCAGATGACACCCAGACCTCCATGGGAACTATGAGAACATTCCCACTGTTCCACTGCATCATATTTTCTTTCTTGCATTCAAATAACTACAATCACAAAATGTGGTTTAGAAATGCATAAGCTAATTCTCATTCACAATATAATTGGCGATCATCATTCGATCACACTTTAACTCGTTTGTCATGATGTCATCACCACATTGTGCCCAAATCAATACAGTGTGAAGAAACATCAAGACAATAAACATGATTCAGCAGTTGTAAAAATGCAAAATGATGAAGAATAAATTGGTAAATCCACAAAACTGTCACAAATACATCACGTTGCATTTCATCAATTAGACATTAAGCTGTGTCAATCATTTCAGCCATTCTCAGCTTAAGCATGCTACATTTGGCTAACATTTTGTGCAAGCCTACATTTTATTATTATGCCTATTATAACGTTTAAAAATGAAGTTTTGTTGTATTATTATTATCAGCCAGAACCGGTAGTGATTACATATGAAGTAGTTTGCTCATTACACAACACATTTTATGTATTGTATTCTGTATTTTGGATGACATTTAGATTGGAACTGTGCATGACTTGACAAAAAGATGAAGATGGACGACGAAGATACATAATTTAATGTTAATAATATGTAGTCATTCATTCATTCATTTTCTTTTCAGCTTAGTCCCTTTATTAATCTGGGGTTGCCACAGCGGAATGAACCGCCAACTTATCCAGCATATGTTTTTACGCAGCGGATGCCCTTCCAGCTGCAACCCATCACTGGGAAACACCCATACACTCCCATACACTCCGGACAATTTAGCTTATTCAATTCGCCTATAGCGCATGTCTTTGGACTGTGGGGGAAACAAAAGCACCCGGAGGAAACCCACGCGAACATGGGGAGCACATGCAACCTCCACACAGAAATGCCAACTGGCCCAGCCGGGACTCGAACCAGCGACCTTCTTGCTGTGAGGCGACAGTGCTACCGACTGCGCCACCCCTTAATATGTAGTCATGTTAACCCTTAAAAATATGAGAATGTTGTCTATTGTTAAATTTTGATTACTACTCAAAAATGCTTATATTTCTTTATACTGAATTTACATTAAAATACTTTCTTAGTTTACATAATGTGCAATAAAAAATACAATTAAAATTTGGAGCTACATCAGTTTGAGAACCCATGATACAGCTATCAAAAAGTCACTATAAAAATAGCACATAAAAACTGTGCATTTCCAAACTTTTCACTTTCACAGAACTTCATAACAGCTCTATAAACATTCATCATTGAGTGACACAGCCATTATTAATGAAAACAGCAGAACAGCAGATGAACACTGCTCGGTCTCTTTGTGGAGCTCATTTTCCAGTCAAATTTTGAACAGGCTGAAAGCAGAAACTGGAAAGACGAGTGAAAGCAAGACAAGAGGCAAAGAGTTCATATTTCATAAAACAACTCAAATGCTTGATTACCTGTATCATTGTCAACATGTAAGGTATATTATTGCTTAGCTCTGAACACATTGCTTAAGTGTTGCTAAGCAGTTGCTAAGATTGGTGACAGCACACTGATAAATGTTGAAACTACATGATTAATAGCTTAATGATTGTTTTCTTGATTCAAACATCCACAGGTGGTCATTCTAAATTATTCTAAGTTATTTTGCATATGTATATTAACCCTTTAACAATCACAGCTGTGCTGTACATTTAAATCTGCTTTTGACCCACAGAGAGCAGTCATCATGGTTAAAATATCTTCAATCTTTAGTCTTTTCATCCAGTCTTATTATTTATGTTACAAATGTTACATTTATACCAGAAATACTGAGATTTTGGATATAAATCACTGATTATTATACAGTAAGTTTCAAAATACATGTTTGAATGCAACTTGCAGCAATTAAAGTGCTAGACCATTAAAATGTATATGTGAAAGTACAAACCAAACTGAATAATTTGTTCAAATATATATATACACAGTTGTGGCCAAAAGTTTTGAGAATTACATAAATATTGGAAACTGGAAAAGTTTCTGCTTAAGTTTTTATAATAGCAATTTGCATATACTCCAGAATGTTATGAAGAGTGATCAGATGAATTGCATAATCCTTCTTTGCCATGAAAATTACCTTAATCCTGAAAAAAAGGACCTGCTGAGATCATTTCAGTAATCGTCTTGTTAACTCAGGTGAGAATGTTGACGAGCACAAGGCTGGAGATCATTATGTCAGGCTGATTGGGTTAGAATGGCAGACTTGACATGTTAAAAGGAGGGTGATGCTTGAAATCATTGTTCTCCCATTGTTAACCATGGTGACCTGCAAAGAAACGCGTGCAGCCATCATTGCGTTGCATAAAAATGGCTTCACAGGCAAGGATATTGTGGCTACTAAGATTGCACCTAAATCAACAAGTTATAGGATCATCAAGAACTTCAAGGAAAGAGGTTCAATTCTTTTTACGAAGGCTTCAGGGCATCCAAGAAAGTCCAGCAAGCGCCAGGATCGTCTCCTAAAGAGAATTCAGCTGCGGGATCGGAGTGCCACCAGTGCAGAGCTTGCTCAGGAATGGCAGCAGGCAGGTGTGAGCGCATCTGCAAGCACAGTGAGGCGAAGACTTTTGGAAGATGGCCTGGTGTCAAGAAGGGCAGTAAAGAAGTAAAGAAGCCACTTCTCTCCAAAAAAAACATCAGGGACAGATTGATCTTATGGAAAAAGTATGGCGAATGGACTTCTGAGGACTGGGGCAAAGTCATATTCTCGGATGAAGCCCCTTTCCGATTGTTTGGGGCATCTGGAAAAAGGCTTGTCCGGAGAAGAAAAGGTGAGCGCTACCATCAGTCCTGTCATGCCAACAGTAAAGCATCCTGAGACCATTCATGTGTGGGGTTGCTTCTCATCCAAGGGAGTGGGCTCACTCACAATTTTGCCCAAAAACACAGCCATGAATAAAGAATGGTACCAAAACACCCTCCAACAGCAACTTCTTCAGACAATTCAACAACAGTTTGGTGAAGAACAATGCATTTTCCAGCACGATGGAGCACCGTGCCATAAGGCAAAAGTGATATCTAAGTGGCTCAGGGACCAAAACGTTGAAATTTTGGGTCCATGGCCTGGAAACCCCCCAGATCTTAATCCCATTGAGAACTTGTGGTCAATCCTCAAGAGGCAGGTGGACAAACAAAAACCCACTAATTCTGACAAACTCCAAGAAGTGATTATGAAAGAATGGGTTGCTATCAGTCAGGATTTGGCCCAGAAGTTGATTGAGAGCATGCCCAGTCGAATTGCAGAGGTCCTGAAAAGACTCTTTACATAAATGTCATGTAATTGTCGATTAAAGCCTTTGAAATGTATGAAGTGCTTGTAATTATATTTCAGTACATCACAGAAACAACTGAAACAAAGATCTAAAAGCAATTTAGCAGCAAACTTTGTGAAAACGAATATTTGTGTCATTCTCAAAACTTTTGGCCACGACTGTATATATAAAACAGTTCTGTCTGGTTCTTGAATCTGATTGGCTGATAGCTGTGCGATATTCTACAAATAACAGCACTCGTCCAGCCTCTTAACCCTTCACCCTTGTGTATTACTCCGCCCACATACAGCAACAAGCAGAGGACACTCTACAGTTTGACAAATATTGCTGCTGTTGGGCAACATAATGTACTTTTGAGGCTTTTTTAGGTGGAGAATGTAGTTGTTTAGATTGCAACTATGCAGTTTATTTATAAGGATAGTGCCTATTTTTAAATATTTATAATTTCTGAGAGACAGCCTGTGTATCAAGAATGTGTGTATTTTGTGTTGGCCACTCTTTGTATAACCCTGAGTTACTTTTTGGTTGGCCATCTGTTTCTACTGAACTAGTCTGCAGTAACAAAAACAGAAAGAAAGAAGAAATGCCTGCATGTGTTTAGCGTAGGGTTGCACGATACTGGTACCAATTGATACTGACATTTTTAAAACGTCATTTCCCGCTGACATTTGAGCACTACTGAGCACTTTCTTAAACAGCACTGATTTGCCATTGTGTTCACGTGCTCAACAGAAATGACTGTGATTGGCCGTGAAGCTCATCAGGTCACCGAACTCACCGCTGTTTACTAAGTGTAACCACAGACACAGGGACACTGGAGCATTTTAAAGCTGCAATCGCTCGTATATAAAAGAATGTCCATGATAATACTTTATTAATTATTTGGTTAACTAGGCAAATTAATGTTGACCTTAAACATTCTTTTTTTTTTTATGTAAAAACTGCTTTTATTCCAGCCAAACTAAAATAAGAATTTCTCCAGAGTAAAATCTATAAATAATAGGAAAGAAAGGAATGTTTTTGTTCTGTTAAACATCACTTGGGAAATATTTGAAAAATAATTAAAACTTCACAGAAGGGCTAATAATTTTGCCTTCAACTCTATAAATGACTTTTTTTTGTCTATTCAGGATCTTGAGAGAATGGTGATTCCTATTTTAAACAACAAAATAATTGCCATTATGAGTTTGTCCAGAATACGGCAGCACTAAAAAGTTTCTATGGCCCCATCATTTACACACACCTAATATGATCACATCAGTGAAGCTAAACATACGTACAAAGTGACTCTAAAATGTTTTATGCTAGTTTATTTTAAACTGCTTATGAAGGTGTCTAAAAACCCATTTGCTATCCATAACCTTTTTATTCATTTGCTTTCCTGCTGGTTGGTAAAGCACATAACATGCAGGTTTCTTTCATTCAGTTGTATTAGTGATAAACAAGAGGCAAGGTCTCAACAAAATCAGAACACAAGTGGTCACAAGAGACACATTTGACTGCATTTTCATATCAGGAGGTGACAGGGCCTATGACATTATTATATCTAGGGCCCTTTCTCCAGTGAATGACAATTATTGTTGGCAAATAAAAACTGTAAATAAACATGTTGTGTCTGTAGCACAGAAGTTACTCTTTCAAGTTTAATACTTTACACAACTAGCTTACAGATTGGCTGAAATCCCACCAAAAAGTAAGTCTAGTAGTAGTTATGCTAGCCTTAGAAAACTAGTGGGTTACTGGGCGGTGGTTGAGTGTTTACCCTGTCAGTGAGAGTGAGAGCATGTATAAGTATGCATGACTGTGGTACACACACTAGCAGCAGTTTCCCGTGTTAAGCAAAAAGAGTCCAGCTCCCATGAGTACATCGCTTCTGTCCCACTTAAAACACCCCCAAACACACACACACACACCTCTTGGATGCACATCTCTGTCTCTAAAGTTATGTCCCAGTTACTGTACCACCTTTACCCTTAAAATAGGAGAGTGTTTTATTTCAAGGATCTGTGTGTGATCACAGACTCTTCTGTGCTTGATCTGTGTAAAGACTACTTGATCCTTTCAATCAAACATTTAAGTCATTAGTAAACATTACAAGCAAGTCAAACCTGTATATATACACAAACACATGCTTTAAGCTATATTTAAGAAAAAGAAAAAAAAAACTTGGTACATGAGGACATGACCAGATTAGATACACACAAATAAAAAGCACTCCACACATCACCTCTGCCACTCACCAGGACTACAATGCCCATTTTCCTTTGCATCAATCACTCCTTGACAGCTGATACACATTACCTTGATTACCACTGCACCTGTTCACCATTAGCTGGTCCAACCTTTAAATGCACTTAGCTTATCATCTAATATTATTAAATATTAAGTGTCTGCATAATATGCATTGTTTTATTCATTTTCAAGGTTTATATATTATTTGTTTCATGGTGGGCTCTCAGGCCAACAAGATACTTTTTAACTATTAATAGTTATTCCTTTTTATTTGATAAATGTCTCATTAAAACAATACACTGATTGCCACTGCCGCTTGAATTTTTTTAACATTTCGAAACAGTTATGACATAATGAAGCTGAACTTCACTCACTGACTTTCCTTTGGCTTATTCGCCAAAGCAAACGAACCACCAACCACTCAGGTGTATGTTTTATGTGTTGGACGCCCTTCCAGCTGCAACCCAGCACAGAGTACACCAACTCATGAGCCCCTAGTGTAATGTAATGTAGTGTGTATTTATATAGTGCATTTATCGTGTATGGCCATACACCCAAAGCGCTTCACAATCATGAGGGGGGTCTCTCCACACCACCACCAGTGTGCAACATCCACTTGGATGATGAGACGGTAGCCACAGGACAATGGCGCCAGTGCTCACCACACACCAGCTATTGGTGGAGTGGAGAGATAGTGATAGAGCCAATTCAGTGGATGGGGATGATTGGGAGGCCATGATCAGTAAGGGCCAATGAAGGGAAATTTGGCCAGGACACCCGGGTTACACACCTACTCTTTTACGAGAAGTGCCATAAGAAATTTAATGACCACAGAGAGTCAGGACCTTGGTTTAACATCTCATCCGAAAGACAACGCTCACTGACAGTATAGTGTCCCCTTCAGTATTCTGGGGCATTAGGACTCACACAGACCGCAGGTTGAGCGACCCTGCTGGCCTCACTAACACCACTTCCAACAGCAACCTAGTTTTCCCATGTGATCTCCCATCCAGGTACTGACCAGGCTCAGCCCTGCTTAGCTTCAGCGAGTAACCATTGCCCAGTGGTGGGAAACACCCATAGACTCAAGTTGAACTTCATTATTGAAATTTTACTGAAATTGTGTGATCTTGCAAATTCGATATGTGTTCCAAACACAACAGTGGACAAAGAGGTGTGCTTATTTGGAAAATTCTGAATTATTTGAGGCTAGACCTATGACACTATCACATTGTCTTGTAGCAATTTGATATCCAAATGATATCAACCGATAGAATTCATATGAACAACTGTTATTCTGATTTTATCATGTTAAACAATGTAAATTGCTATTCATTTTTTGGTTGCAAAGCAGAGAACACACTGTAGCAAAAGTGATACAGTTTTAAAATGACATGAATAAATTAGGCTGACAAATCATCTACTCCTATAGATCTTATACATCCATTTAACTGCTTCGTCAACTAATTAATTTGGCTTTCCAAGGCAGATCTATCTGAAAACCTACTGCACAAACACACACGCACAAACAGAGGCCATAGCCAAACCATCTGAGAGTATCATGAAAGACAATGCCATAAAGACTGAACAAACCTCTCTCATTTTCCAAAACAGCTCCAGGGAAAGTCTCCATCCTCTCCTAAAAAGTCCCGCCCCTTTGAGTGGCATCACACCAGTCAGTAAAGTAATACACACATACCATCATCCCACGTGATCCTCCCCACAGGCTCCTTTAGATTGGCACTGGGCCCACATGAATACATTCACACCCAAGCTTTTAAAGTTAGAACTAACAAATTACACAGAAGACTCTTTTGAAGTTAATTCATTATTGGCAGGAGCAGTGCTGTACTCAGTCAAGTTGTTGCCTGACTTATAATACCCTCCATATGTTTGTTTGCAAACAACACTTAATTAAAATCCCTAAAATAAATTTTTTGATTATTCATTTCTTCCATCAGTCGTGTTATGCAAATCACCCTTCACTCTCAGTCTGATTGACAGGCGATTTGGCCAATCATAATGCTGACATTCTGTGCCCATATGACTGTCTGCCATTTTGTCCGACAAACAAAACTGTCAGACTGCATACAGTAATTTAATTTAAGAGGATGTGATGTGACAAAATAACCATGTAAACCATTTGAGGACTTATAATCTCATGGTTGCATTATAGTTTTGTCTTTATGTGTTAGTCATTTAGTCATTTAATAAAAAAAATCAAACATAAGCTTACAACACAGCATGACATGAAAAAACATGAAATCATAATCTCACAACACAATGGCTGCTACTCAATACCAAAAATGCAGAGAACAGACTTGCGTTCTTGTGAAGAGCAGTCTTGTCAAGTTACCTCGAAAGAAAAACATGGAAGATCAGAAGATTTAAGAAAAATCCTGAGATAAACAACTTAACTAATATCTCTGATCTGTAAATAATAGTGAATATAAAATGCTGCACTTCCCACCTCCACTATTAAATCGCAATGACTTCTGCATCCTCGTTATCAAGAACACATCAGGGTTCTGTCACAGGTCCTCTGTTCTTGTGGTCTTGAGTATTGGAACTGAACATTGGCTGTTGATGATGAAGTTACACGAAAATTCAAGGACGCAAGATCACTTAAGAACGCATATTGAGAAACAGCCACATTAAGCCACAACAGAAATACTGCTGACCACTGAGGGCAGTGTGGGTTTATCTATAATGACAAGCTTTTGATTATTGTTTATTCTTATGTAAGACATACTTACAGCTGTGTTTAAGATGAAACACACTAATACAGACAACTTAAAATTTTTTGTGTTTATTTTTCTTTTTAAGCACATTCAAGCACCAAAGTGTCCATTCTCACTCCTTCTCAAATCATGTGTATAGAAGCTCCTCTAGGAACAGCATCTCTTCATCATTAAGTAGCGTCTAACATTCATTCATTCAATTTCATTCATTTTCTTTTTGGCTTAGTCCCTTTTTTAATCTGGGGTCGCCACAGCGGAATGAACCGCCAACTTATCCAGCATATGTTTTACACAGCGGATGCCCTTCCAGCTGCAACCCATCACTGGGAAACACCTATACACTCTCATTCACACATAGCCTACGGACAATTTAGCTTACCCAATTCACCTATACAGCATGTCTTTGGACTTGTGGGGGAAACCGGAGCACCCGGAGGAAACCCGCGCGAACACGGGGAGAACATGCAAACTCCACACAGAAATGCCAACTGACCCAGCCAAGGCTCAAACCAGCGACCTTCTTGCTGTGAGGCGACAGCACTATCCACTGCGCCACCGCACTGCCCTAGCGTCTAACAGTCATGTAAAAATACAAGGCAAATACAGGAAAACAATGAAACGGGATGGATAGAAATGTCAAATTCAAGAGAATCCTGGGAAAGAGGGTTTGCTAAAATAATATTGATATTTAAATTTCTTGAATATTACCCAGCATATCAAAACACTTAGTAAAATCACTGTTTATTTAAAAAATAAAAATTATATATATATATATATATTACACATATTAAGATCAATCATTTACATTGAGAATTTCGATTTTGTGAAATCTCAGGGTAATCAGTGTTTCACTGCCAACACTGCCCCTAGTAGTCGGGAGCCATTAAGTTATGTTGTGGCTTAATGTTGTGTTGTGAGCTTATGTTTGTTTTAGTAATGTCATTGTGTTTTGAGTTTATTTGCTTTTCAATGTTTTTGTGTTGTGAGTTTTTGTCACAGCTCGTGTTTTTCTTTTGTAATTACATTGCATTGTGCACTATTGGGTCACCATTTAGGTCATCAATACAAAACATTTCCATTATATTTTGATGAAATAAACTAAATGAAAAAGATCATTTCATTTTCCTGAACGAGACTCAAATGTCTGAGTCAGAAACTACTGACTTGTATAGCTTAAATCTTTATTTTGTGTTCATTTCGAGTTACGCTCACATCCAGAATAATTCCCTTGAAAGTACACAGACAGACCTTTCTGTCTGTCTCTGTCTAAAATTCACAAGTTATTCACTATTTCCAAGGAGAGTGTATAAATTCACATAAGAAGCACCATGGCTAATATCGAAAGCATGTCAGACATAGTGACAGTAACGAAGGGTGGGTGGAGCTTTGCAAAGGGTCAACTAAATGGTCATGCAGCTGAAAGATAAATCACTCTTATAATCCACATGTAAGCAGTATAAGCAGGTGACACTGCATTTAATGAACCCCTCAGTCCAATTATAACAACCTCTAAAATGTCTCCCTAGGCAGTGTGCAGTGAGCTGTGCCATAATGCATTTGAATACACAAGAACATCCTAAAGGTGCAAAGTTTGATCTGACCAAGATTATCATTTATAACTCTAACCCTAAACATAATCCTAACCCAACCACTATAACAGAAGCTATATTTGTAGCTGTGCACTGTAAAATATATCCGTAAATTAACAGTTTTCCATATTTTGTGATTCATGTTTATATATTTTTTATTTTTCCGTTTATGTTTTTGAATTGCATTATGGGACCTTGATCTTTCTTCCAAGAACTTTTAACTTTGAAAAGTTCAAAAAAGTGACTTTTATTAACATTTTTAATAGTTTAAAGTGATATGTTGTCTTACCCTTGCAGTAAACTAACAGTACATTTTCTGTTATTTTACAGACTTATTTCTCTATATATAATTTCTTATAAATCATATTACATCAAACTACTACACTACTAAAATGTCAATAAAAGTCACTTTGTTAAATTGTAGAGTAGATTTTTCAACATCAAAAGTTGACCAAGCAGAGCTCAACGTCCCATAATGCAATTCACAACCGTAAATAAACTGAAAACACTTGTGAATCACAAAATACAGAAACTATTAACTAACAGATCATTTTTACAGTGTGGTTATAATTTTGCTTCTTTATAAGAATCAGGGCATACGTTGAGGAAACGTTGAGTTGGGAGGGAATTTTATAAGCAATTGACTAAATAATGAAAGTTTGTGTGGGTATGTACCTTTCTTTATTTTCATTTTCAGTAAAATACTGCTTTTCAATGGCTCTTGAACTTTAAAAGGTTTGGTTTGCAGATAAAAAAAAATTCTGTTTTCTGTTTTCTTAAAGTTCTGCAAGTTCAGTCTACACACCCAGAAAATAGGCTTTTCATTTAGACACTGACAGAACTTTTTATACTTTTTATGTGTCAACATCATAATTCACATGAGCTTAGCTGATGTCAAAAAGACAATCTCTCAATGTATCCCCAAAAATCTTTAGTTTTGGGATAGTGCAAGTATTATGGCATTTATCCAGCACTGAAAAATAGTGTCAGTCAGATCCATTTAAAAAACAACTTTGATTCGTGTAATAACATGTGGAACAAGTTTACATTTGCTTAAGTAGGTTGACATAGGTGCTACATGAAAAATAACATGAGACACACCTTATCCCTACGCTGTGAAAACACACCCGTTTCATACAAAAATCACGGGAGACACACACAATGGACACAAAAGCTTTGCTACACTGAGCTCCGCTTACAAAAGCCTCTAGCTGAGGTGTGTGCTTTTCAATAAACAGTTATTTGGGGCATCTGGCACTGTGGTATGACCATTGCAAGTCAACCTGAATGAGATGGACATTGTTAATGGTCAAAGACAGCATTTCAGAAACACAGTTAAAAAAAAAAAAAAAAAAAAAAAAAAAAAAAAAAAAAATCGGTTAATTAAGTTTCTGTATTTTGTGATTTACAAGTGTTTCCCATTTATTTACGGTTGTGAATTGCATTATGGGGCCTTGATCTCTGCTCTGTCGACTTTTGATGTTGAAAAATAAACTCTACAGTGACTTTTATTGACATTTTAGTACTTTAATAATATAAAGTATAAGAAATAATATAGAGAGAAATAAGTAAAATAAATAAAATGTACTCACAGTTTCTTACAAGGTTTTTGTACCATAATGTACCACACTAGCCCAGACAATATTCATTCATTCATTTTCTTTTCGGCTTAGTCCCTTTATTAATCTGGGGTCGCCACAGCGGGATGAACCGCTAACTTATCCAGCATATATTTTACGAAGTTGATGCCCTTCCAGCTGCAACCCATCACTGGGAAACATTCATACACACTCATTCACACACATACACTACGGACAATTTTAGCTTACCCAATTCACCTATACCACATGTCTTTGGACTTGTGGGGGAAACCGGAGCACCCGGAGGAAACCCACGCGAACACGGGGAGAACATGCAAACTCCACACAGAAATGCCAACTGACCCAGCCGAGGCTCGAACCAGCGACCTTCTTGCTGTGAGGAGAATGTGCTACCCACTGCGCCACCGCGTCGCCCCCAGACAATATATCACTTTAAATTATTAGAAATGTTAACAAAAGTCACTTTTTTGAACCTTTCAAAGCTAAAAGTTGTTGGAAGAAAGATCAAGGTCCCATAATGCAATTCAAAAGCATAAATAATACAGGGGGGGGGGGGGGGGGGATAATAAAAACATATCACAAAATACGGAAAACTGCTAATTTACGGATATTTATTAGTGTATATTGCAAGCGTTTGGGTTTATATTCACCTTTTGAATTGCTTAAAAATGCACCGTATTGTCTTCTAGCTTCATCCACAACCAATCTATCCTGCCACTGAATGGCTACTTTATCTGGGTCATAAATATTACTCTTCTCCCTAAATGAATCCAACCATTACAACTAATAATTATAATAACATTATAAAATGAACTAACATCAAACAGTTTTGAGAGTCATTATGAGCCACGCATTAGTGCAAAGGTAACGACATGTACAGTATGCATACAGCACATAGTAGAACAAAGTGAATGCTCATATATATATATATATATATTATTTGTGGTGACATGCTATAATGCAAGCTTCTCTTCAAGTCTCCCTCCATCCAGTAAACAACCGATGAACAGAACCAAGCCAACAACCTTTATCTCATGTGGCTAAAGGGATAGTTCACCCAAAAATTAACATTTCAGGCCATACAAGACTTTTTTTTTCTGTAGTAGAACATTAAAGATGATCTTTAACTGGTACCGTGGTTCTTAGTGATTAATGAACAGCAGTCAACAGCTACTGAAGCTTTTAGAGTAATAAAAGAACCCATGGTAAAACAAGATTAATACCCATTGTTTATGACAATGCATCAAGGTCTCATGAATTGAAACAATCACTCTGTGCAAGAGATGGAAGATTATTTACAATTACCTTTAATCTGCAAACTTCCTGACGCATTTGTGTGGCGACAAACTCACACTGGAGCTATTTGTTGACAACTTTTTTACAACATTCAGAATAATAAGTAAAATTTTTGTTTTACAACAAGTGTTCTCTTTCTCCGCTATAAACAAACAGTGTATAAACACTAGAGAGTATGATTGTGAGCATACATCTTAACAATATGGGTGCCAAGGCTGTAAATTAAAGGTAGTAATGTGTTAATAACATTCAATTCTTGCACAGACTTATTGGTTCACTTCATAAGACCTAAATTGATCAATTTAACCTCAATTTATCAATTTATTTATCAATAAATTTATCAATTTATTAGAGCCCAGGGTATTAATTTAGTTTGTTTGTTGATTTACTTAATCTCAGTGTACTGGTTGCTAAAGTCGTAAGCTAAAGCTAAAGTCTCATTTTATAAATCACCATAAATTCAGCTAATAATCTTTATTAAAGACATAGTT
>CAIGQV010016735.1:27690969-27704169 GCA_903798115.1 Danio jaintianensis
TATGTATATATGTATATATATATAATTCTATCTTTTTTTTAAAATGCCAATCCACATTTCAACCAACAAAAAACATTGATACAAAAAAAAAAACATGTCCGCCCTACAATTTTATTAATTTTCAAATCAGTAATCTTTTACAAAAGATTGCTCCTATTGTTCCCTGCATGACTCCTCTTTTCCACGTCAGTTTCAGTAATGTTTCTGCTGGTGCTCTCTGTGCATCTGCTCCCGGTTGTGCAGTGATGTTGGCTGTTCTCCTCTCTCCGCTGTTGGGCTTGTGCCATCAGGTGTATTGTGGTATACTGAAGCTTTCAAACAGGAAGGTCTGCGTCAGCTCCACTCATGCCTATATGTGTTCTCCAACTGCACACACGGACAGCCTCAGAGTGTCCTGATGACCTTTGACCTCTATTCCAGTACTCATGCCTCCTTAAACATTGGCTCTCAGAAAGGTCTGTTACTGGAGTCTGTTACCCTGATGTGTGTGTCTGTGTACCTTGTATTCCTCATGTTGTGGGGACCTTCTCTGCTGAGTATTGTCTTGTCATTGTCAGGTGAGTTTCTGGATGAGATTGTGAAGAGTAAAGCCCCACTGAGGGTCCTGGAGTTGGGAACTCACTGTGGCTACGCTTCGGTCAGGATTCTGCGTTTGCTTCTTCCATCTGGAAAACTGCTGACTATAGAACAAGATCCACTAGTTGCAGGCTTCAAAAACCACCAGGTGTTTAGTTACTCATTTTTTTACAGTACTTAGTTCATTATTTGCATTTCAGGTTTAAACAATCAGCGTTTTTTACAAATATTGTGTTTTTGAGCTGAATATGTGAATTATTAAGGTCAGACACCATATTTCACAGCGTGTACATAGAACTGTTTTGTATTGCAAGTTTGATCTAATTACATATGCATTAATTTGCATTGTTAATATAGTCAGGTTATCACGTTTAAGTTGAATTCAAGTATTCTACAAAATAGCTTGTAAAATATTATATGGCAAAGACTAAATAAATTAGTTATTAAAAATATTATGTTTAAAATTTGTATCTTCTCTGTATTAAACAGCGCTTGGGAAATATTTGAAAAAGAATTACAATTTAAAGCGGGGCTTATGATTTTGCCTTCAACTGTATGAATTGTAACTCAAATCTGGATGAAAATAGAGTTTTAGTGTAATAACACAAAAGTACATTATGAATGCTTTCTATTTTTACTATGATGAGTCACAGTGAAATACCACTACACCCATTAATTGTATACCAACCTGAAATCTCTCATAGTTTTTATAACTTCAGTAATCATGTCATGCATGTTTTCCACAAGCTGTTTAGACACAAGTTGGCAGTTTTGAAATTGACTGTCCACCACTGTTGTTTTGTTTGTCAAGTACCATAAAAAACATATTTTTGTAGGGTACATTGAAAATAATGCTTTTGTGTTTCTAACCTTTATTTTTATAAAAAATTAAATAAACTTTAAAACTCATTTTCAAAAGTTGTTTCTCTCTCTGGACCCTAAAACGGTGTGTAAGGTAACAGCCAAAACACACAAAATCCTTTTTTCAATTTTATTTGGAAACAGTATGGTGTAAATTCTCCCTTAGCTTCAATAGTAAAACAGTCCTTGTCAACATTAGTTGACATGGCAGTAGAATCTTTTCCTGAAGTGATTAAAATTTACACAGTTTTGGGGAAGTAAGTGGTCAACTTAATCTGGCAACACTGATATTGCCCCAGGTACAGATGATATTGAGTCTTGGTCTCAAATTATTATTTTAATTTGGTCTCTTTTATCATTTTCAAATTGCTACAAACACCCCTTAATTAATATTTTCATTCAGTTTCAGTTACTAACATGCTGCTCGGCTGAAGCCATCTCTTCTTTACCCTCTCACATTGGGTATGATCGTCTGGACCTGGTTTTAATGGATCACGACCCTGAGCTTTACCTTGCAGACCTGCAGGCCTTACAGAGAGGGAATCTGCTGTCTGCCTCCTGTGTTGTGTTGATCAACAGAGCTCTGACACCTGGAGCTCAAGGCCTTCTGGAGTATGTGAAAGCCAGAGTGCAGAGCTTCAGTGCTGGCAGACAGCTTGATGACTTGATGGAGTTACGCTATCATATGACTGCCAAATGTTTCATTATGTGACTTAAACACTGTAAAAAACAACAACTTGCGAAGGCATCTTGCTGCACAGATTTTTTTAATTGACTCAACTTAAATCGAGTCAACTCAAAAAAGTCAACTTTATATTTTTCTTTACAGTGAAGGAATAGTTCACCCAAAAGTGAAAATTACAGCATAATTTAATCAATCTCAAGCCATCCTTGGTGCATATGGCTTTTTTTCTGTCAGCCATCCATGCTGTATAATGGTGTTGGATAGAGGCTTTTATTTTGAAGCTTTCAAAAGCACATAAATCCATTGTCAAACTACACATAAATCTATTGTCAAACATCATTTAGTATATTACTCTTGTTAGGCTGCGTGTCTACCCATCTTACATGTGTCTACCCATCTTATGTCATGCATTTTACATATACATCAGTTGCGCATAACATACATTTGGCCGCTGCCAGAAGTCAGTGATTAGAGTTTATAATTTAACAATTAAAAATATTTCTGTTACAAAAACACCTTGATCAGCTTCTTAAGAGATGTGTTAACCCTCTAGTGGTCTAGTGGTTAGTTTGACAATGGATTTATGCGCTTTGGGAAGCTTCAAATAAGGGCCACTATCCAACACAATTATACAGCATGAAAGAGTTATGATAATATTTTAAACTACTCAGATGTAATTTTTTTTTGTGTGTGTGTGAACAATACTTTTAAAGACATTTTACATGAAGCCTATCTGGTCCCTGGTCAGATTACATCAGAGCTTGTTGCTGTTTGTAGGAAAATAAGATAACAAAATATATAATTTCAGCATTGAAATCAGAATGTGTTCATCCAAAATAGTCACATCGCAGGAAGTGCAATTTGATTTGGTATTATAGTTGACCAGGCACCACAGTTCAGAACGCATGAGATGTAATAGAGTGAAAGTTTATGATTTGTGTTTAAGGCCTGTGACTGTATTTATAAATTTTTTTATACGATAAAGACTAAACATGTTGTTTTACATCTGATATTCAATTTCTATACTTTAAAACGGTTAGACTACAGAGAAACCAAATTCATTCATTCATTAACTTTCCTTCAGCTTAGTCCTTTATTTATTAGGGGTCGCCACAGTGGAATGAACTGCCAACTATTCCGGCATATGTTTTACACAGCGGATGTCCTTCCAGCCGCAACCCAGTACTGGAAAACCCCCATACACTCTCACATTCACACACATTCATACACTATGGCCAATTTTTGTTTACCCAATTCACCTATAGCACAATTCTACCACTGTCTGTTAAGGCCAGCATCACTATTAGAAAGTGCTCTGTGTAACTCGTTTATGTGTAAAAAAACAACTTTCACTTAAGTCTCTTTCTTTTGAAGTTCACAATTGCTTTGATGGCTTTTTGTGTGTGTGTGTTGCCAGGCGAGATGGTTGAGTGGATATGGGTGGATCTCTATCTCTCTTTCAGTGAACAACCTTTGACTTTCCACTCAGTCGAAAATTCAGGAATAGTGTGAGTGTGTGTCATATAAACTGCAACATGTATGTACTTTTTTATATCTTTATATTTGTAATATAGTCTAAATAATGTATATAGAATGTCTTCATATAGTCAGCTGAAAGATTGTACAGTTTGATCACCCACCAGACTGTGACCAATCATGCAGAGCGCTGCAGTAAATGAATGTATGGGTGCTAAAATAATATAGTATACAGTGTGTTATGCTAAAATAAGTATTATGTGTAGGTTACAGTAGATGTACTTGTTCTCATTTCTAAAGGATCAAATTATATTGCCACTGTAAATGAACTCAAATTAAGCTGTACTCTCTGTCCTGTCTCTCTCACTGGTAAACCGTGGTTGATCATATGATTAATGATAGTTCCCCTGATTTCATCAGAGAATGCTATTCTTGATCCTGTTCTTCATTCAGCACATCCTCCTCCTTTTTGCTTCTCTGCTTGTTGCTTTTTAGATCATTGTGGTCCTCTGTCTTTCTTTTTCCAGCTCTCCTTATTCTGCATTGTTTTCATACATTTTTTAAAACCAATAACTTGACATTTGACTTATTTACAAACCTTTTCTAAAGCCATGATTGGTTGGTGATCCATGAGTGAGAAGACACAAATTGTTTAATGTGTTAGAGAGTTGTGTGTTGGGTTTTGCAAAAATTTTTTGAAAGGCTGAGAATTAGTGTATGGGTTTGCAGATCTGGTGTGTGGTTTTGGTGGAGTGTCAGATTTCAGGAATTGTGTAACAGGTAAAGATTTTGTGTGTAAGCAGTTAAAAAAAAGGTACAGACCTTTAGTTTCTGAAGGTTTTTAATTCCTATTGTCTATAATAAGTTAACAGTTGTTTTTCAGGTGCATAAGCTGAGGTGTGACACAATAACGCTATTAAATTTTGAAAATCACCCAGATATAATGAAACTCTTGACAAACTAAAGGCAAATCTGTGAAGTTTTTATGCTTACATGCAGAGTAGAATAAGTCATTTTCCAAAACTGGACATGTGGGTTTGATTCGTTGTGAAATTCCTTTCTGAACAAAAGTTTCCACAGAAACTACATTTCCACATGTAGTAGTGTGATTAAGAAAATGTCTATTATCTTTTCATATATATATATAAAAAAGAATAAATAAGAGAATAATTTTATTATTTAAGAAAGAACACAATCCAGAAAATTGCAGGAGAGTATAGACTGAACCCAGTAGACTGCATACATAAAAGAAACACAACAACAATAATGTGCATAATGCATAAATCTAATATTGATATCTAACAATGTATATGTAGCATAATATTAAATATATTAAATAATATTATTTTAACAAACATGCCTTATCATATTAATGTTTTTTTTTTTTTGCTTTGATTTTTTATTGAGGAGTTTTATTCATCTAGGTGTAACTTGCTCAGTAGAAGTAACGGATTTTTGTCAGTTAAAACAGTGCTCAGTAAATTATGTTGCTGACTTCTGAAAAAATGAGGAATCCTCATGATACCCGATCAGACTAACCGCTGTCGGTTGTGATTATTATTACAGAATATGGATTAGTCTAAAGATTAAACAGCACACATCTTCGAAATGATTGGTTTTCGAAGATAATGCACTAAAAACAAACGTATGACAAAAAAAAAACTGAAGATACCTTTATTGGTTTCAAACATTGGATCAATTGAGGAGTCTAGCGCCCCCTGAAGGAATACAAACCTGTATATTTTCATACATATTTTTTCGCAAAAATAAAAATAAAACATAACGATATGATACGGAACACGAGGTATAATAATTTAAAACAGCAAAAGAAATATAATAATAATTATCATAAAGCAGTACGTGCTTTTACCTCAGGGGAAGCAGCCTTGAAGTTCGACCATGAAGTCACGTGACGAGCTGCAGTAACGTGACTGTCTAAAACAAACGGGAAGTTCGTGATTCACGCTCTCAGTACAGCTGTTTAAACGTTATTCTTTCTAGAAGAAACGCCGTTGGAAGACGTTCACTGACAACGGCTAAAAGTGAACCGTTGTCGCTGTCGGTGCTCCCTTGTCGGTGTTTTATCATCCGGTAAGTTTTCAGATCATGGTTGCTGTTATACTCGTGTTTTGTATGCTGGGCTACATAGTTTGATACATAGTTTGGAGTATTTCTACATATATAAACGTTTATTTTATGATGCTCAGTCACGTATTTTGCTTAATGCTTATTTTAGTTTTATAGTTTGAGGAAAACGAAAATGAAACTTTGTTGTGCTAGCATGCAAATGAAGAGAGAAAATGAGCCATTGTTCTGATATGAACTGAGGCTTTGTAATGGATTCAATCATTTAAAATAGTTTGTCTGATTATGCAGTGGAATTCATCTAAAAAGAGAGACCTTTTAGCATTGATTTCAGAGTTTATTAAAGTATCATGACTCAGACTGGTAATAAAGGATTTCTTGTATGATTCTGCATTCAGTAATCAAATATTTGGGTGAAAACCCTTTTAAAACGTGCATGTTTATGTCCATCATCTACTAAAGAAGTTATCTGTCAAGACCTGTGAAGATGCATGTGATCAAAGGGAAATCACATGTCTTGATGTCACCTCTACAGACAAACATGAGCCAGAGAGTGTTTGTGAAAAACTAGTTTGCTAAATATACTGTATGAACATGACAGAGACTTTTGTTAAATAAAAAAGCAGAAATGTAAAACTTGGGTAGTTCACAGATACCATCATTGTTCTAGATTTTAGATGGAAAATTTACATGAATGTGTAAGGGAAAAGTGTGCAGTTTATAAACTGAATTAGGATTCCCCTTTTATATTTTTATTTAATACATTTTTTTTTTCAAAAGTGATATAAAATTTAGCCTTATTAACTGAAAGGGATAGTTCACCCAATTATGATCATTTATTCACTCTCAAATGATTCTATACCTTTATGTGTTTCTTTTTTCTTTTAAGTGTACACAATAGAAGATATTTTGGAAAATGTTAGAAAACTTTAACCATTGACTTCCATATTAAGAAAAACAAGTACTATAGAAATATGTGGTTACAGGTTTCCAACATTTTTCAGAATTTTCAGTTTTGGATGAGCTACCCCTTTAAATGGTCTTACAATATGACAAATGTACACACATTCTATGTACTCTCATTTAAAAGGAGCTAATTTTAACCAAATATATAAAAGAGAGAGACAAAAATGTTGTTTAAATTACTTAACATTTTATTCAATTTTACAACCAACATTTTAGTTTAGTTGAATGTTATTTATGCTAAAATATGACAGAATTAAATTTAATTAAAAAAATTTTTTTTTTGAGGGGAAGGCTTTAGTTTGCCCCACATAACCCGTGATTTTTAAAGTCATTTTGTCAAGGTGAAATGATGAAACATGGAAAAACCCCTGAGAGGAACAAACACTCAAGTTCACATTTTCTGACTCAAAGCAAAAAAGGAAGTGCTTTGTCTGTTCACACAATAATTTTACAAATGCATCTCCTTTTCCAGAAGCGGAATAACCTGATATTGCCTTGTAATGTACATTTGTGATTTCATGATTATCTGTATTCCATGGTTATTTCATGACATCTGTATTTATGATTGTTTATTTTTGTAGCACTGTGGGCCTGCAAGACACAACGTTTCGTTCGACTGTATCATGTAGCAGTATGACAATAAAGCTCAACTTGACTTCACTTGACTTGAACGGTTTGCGTTTCAGGTCATGGGGTCTCTGTTCCGCAGTGAAGAGGTCTGTCTGGTACAGCTTTTCCTCCAGTCCGGATCGGCATACAACTGCGTCAGTGAACTGGGAGAGCTGGGAATAGTGGAGTTCAGAGACGTGAGAGGATTTCTGTTCACTATTCTCTAGTCTATGCTTCGTTTGTTATATAACCTTACATTGGCTTGCTGTAAAATGAGGTTTCTCTGTTTGAAATCTTAGCTAAATCCGAATGTGAACGCATTCCAGAGGAAGTTTGTGAATGAAGTGAGAAGATGTGAGGACCTGGAGAAAACATTCGGTGAGTCTGTCTGTTTTCTATTGTAGCTGTTGCATTATTTCGCATGTCTTTCTGATAGTGCTGTGCATTAATTATCCATTTACATTATTCCAAAGAGATCAGTGCTGTTCTTTGGAAAACAGCCTTCTAAATGTTTCAGCTTCCACTCCCTTTGGAGAAATTTGATCACACAGCTGTAAAAACCAGTGTTTTGCAATAGCTAGATAGCTAGACCTATGTTAGTTTGTGGATATAGCAAGTTTTCTAAAATGTTTGCCAGTAGTTTTAGTAATTTAGTAGTTTTAAGGTTTTAGCAATAGTAGCAAATAGTAATAGATTTAGGAGGAAAAGTTCTCCCATCTAAAAAAAGAAAAGAAAATAATCTGCTAATGGGGTAGGCAAAATAATCTTGCTTTTCATTTTGACATAAGGTTATTTTGCTTACCCCATTGGCAGATTATTTTGCTTGGTTTAAGGAAAAACATGGCTATTTTTTTGTTTATCTAGAAAATGTTTCTTGATTTAAGAATGTATAGATATTTGGACTAGACTTAAAAAAGCAATAGCCAAATCTTGGTTGTATGCTTTTAAAATTATAGATTTATTTATTTTATTAGAAATCTCTTTCTTTTAACAACAGCATCATAAACCCAGAACTGATGGACTTGCTCTCAGAGTCCTGTTTTGTACCTCATTACCAAAGTAAAATGGTTTGTGAATAGCATTTCATGCTGATTAGAAGGTTTTTTAAAACATTTATTTTCTTTGCTTCAGCATTTTTGGAACAGGAGATTAATCGCAGTCTCTCTCAGAAACTGCAGCCCCCCATTCCCACCCCTCCAGCCCCTCAGCCCAGAGAACTGCTCACCATCGAGGAGGAGAGCGAGCGCTTGGCCCGGGAGCTCAGGGAGGTTTGTCACTTTATTTTTCATTACTGTGCATTTCTATGCAAATGGGTTTCATATGAATGCTTGTTTTTGGCATTAAGTTAAATAACAATAATAATAATAATAATAATAATAATTGCTGTCATAATATAGCAGATATATAAATGTAAATAAGTAAAGTAGCGTTAAAAATCTTATCTATACAATACAATATTTATTTATAAAGCACATTTAAAAACACCTTGTTTTTTTAAGGCGTGTTCTAGGCACGGTGAGTAAATTGAGATTATAAGATCTCAATGAACAAGAGGGGGTATACAGACAGAGCAAGTCAGTAAGGTACTGAGGAGCAAGATTATTGGAGGCTTTGTAAACAAATAATAAAATTTTAAAATCAATTCTGTATTTAATGGGTAACCAGTGAAATGCAGCTAAAATGGGAGTTACCGACTCACACTTGCGGGTGCCAGAGAGTAGTCTTGCAGCCGCATTTTGTACCATCTGCAGACAAGAGAGAGAAGGCTGAGAAATACCATAATAGAGAGAGTTACAGTAATCCAGACGGGTTGTTATGAAGGCATGAAGCACTGTTTGAAAATTTCTCTGGCATAAAAATGGCTTTACTTTAGACAGTTGTCTGAGGAGGTAAAAGCAGGATTTTACGACAGTACTGATCTGTTTGTCAAATTTTAAGTTTTCATCAAACATAACACCGAGATTTCTTGCACACTGGGTAATATGTGGGGCCAAAGATCCCACATTGACATTTAACAGAGAATTTTCTTTGTGCCCAAATAAAATTACTTCAGTTTTATTTTTGTTTAAATTAAACAAATTATCTAATTTAGGTATTCATTTGTTTGTGGTTTTTAATTGTATATTTTTTTTATTAAACTTTTTTGCCATGAAAATAGCCATGGTTGCTGACATAGCATTAGATAAAAACATGATATGTTTGTCTTAGTAAACATTGGTTAATAAAAATAATATGACTGTTCATAATCATTTTTATGGGTTTTAATAATATTAACATATTTTGATTTAAACGGTATTAATCATTTTTTGTAGTATTTTTCATTGTTAGTCCATTTTGTTTAAGATGTTGGTAAATGGAACCTTATTGTAAAGTTTGTATTGGAAATAAAAAGACAGAAGTCTAAGTTAAAGAAAAAGGGTTTATATTACTAAGTTCTTAGAGTTTTTCTCTGAACTGTGAGATATTATCTCTCAGAAGTGCACAAAATTGTCAACTAGTGCACTAAATTGTCATCCTTTTTTTCTCTTAAACATGGTTGAAAACAGCATACAGATTAACTCAACTTGCTTTCTTAATGTTAATAAATTTTCTGAACTGTAAATTTCATTCCAGTGCTTCCTGCATGACTCTGTATTTACATTTCCACTCATTTTTTCTCTTAGGGATAAAAAATTAAAATTTACTCACTATTTACTGACTCTCAAGTGCTTTCAAGCCTTTATGACTTTCTTTTTTTCCTGTTGAACACAAAAGAACATAAGAATGTTATTTAACCATTGACATCAAAAGTAGAAAAAACAAATGCTATGCAAGTCAATGATTACCGGTTTCCAGCATTTTTCTAAATATCTTCTTTTGTGTTCAACAGAAGAAACTCAAAGATCTTTGTGGTTTTTAATATTGGTCAGCTGTCAGTTAAGTTTTGTTTCAAGCTGTTATTTTGTGCTTTTTGTGCAGGTGTCCAGGAACCGAGACAGTCTGCGCTCTCAGTACACTCAGCTGTGTCAGTACAGAGGGGTTTTAAAACAGACACATTCACTCACAGCCTCACAGGTAGGAACAGCAATTTTTCTGTCACAATTTCTCCATTTCCACATGTGCATTAATCAGTGTGGTTCATGTGAGCATGTTTTTATGTGTCACTGGCCCCTCTGGTCTCGTTCGAGCCGATGGGCCTGGCAGAGAACAGACAGGATGTCAGGCTGAGCTTTGTGGCCGGTGTGGTTCATCCGTGGAAAGTGCCTGCTTTCGAGAGGCTGCTCTGGCGTGCTTGTCGTGGTTACATCATTGTGGACTTTCATGAGATGGAAGAAAAACTTGAACATCCTCATACTGTGAGAACCAAATCTCCTTAAATGAGAAAAATGAGAACCTTAAATGAATATTATTACGTTTGTCTTGTGACGTATGTATATGTTGCATTACTTGTATAATGCATAACATTATGTTGCTTGTATTACACTGTATGAACATGTGCAGTGCAGCTTTTAAAAATACTCATTAATATAATAATTGGTTGTGTGTGCGTGCATGTGTGGTTTTTTTTTTTTTTTTTTTTCTCAGGATGAGCAGTTGCAATGGACCGTGTTTTTAATCTCATTCTGGGGAGATCAGATCGGTCAGAAAGTGAAGAAGATCTGTGATTGGTAAGCGATTTGTGTCCTCAAAGTAATGGTATGGAAATTAATGAAATATCAAGTCATAAAGTTATTTTATTTTTTAGTTCATCGTCAATGAAATCTCAGTACTCATCGTCAGAAATCTCAGCTAAATCTGTTTGGTTTTAGTTTGTAAGTGTTTCTCACAGAAGTGATTTCTAAACAATATGCTTGTTAATGTAATTCTTTACTCATTTATCAGCACCTTGTAAAAACAGCTACATTTCCTTTATCCTTTAGATTGTCAAAATTGGTATTTTCAAATTGGAAATATGCCTATTGGACATGTCAGTTACACAAAAATTTTCATGTATCTCAAAGTTTGTATACTGCGAATACAAGTGGTTTTTCAGACAAATTAAAAAAAGAAATATTATGCATAAATGCAATGGAAACCAAACATGAGTCATATGATTATTTTGAATGCATGCATTTTGTTTAGAAACTGGCTTCTGTGGTCATTATTCAGACCTTTTGAATTTGAATTTAATTAAATGATTAAAAACAAATTGATTGGTTAACCTAGAAATTTGAATTCTCATTTCATTGGTAAAACTGGGTACTATAACCTCCCAGAAATGCCACATACAAGGCTGCTCCTCAGTATAAGAGGATTTGCTTGCCGTTATTTTTCCTTTACATAGATTGCTGCCATTTATTTAATTAAAGTTACCAACATTTGTAGTCATGATTTTTAAAAATATTCTAGACATTGAAAGTCAGGGAACATTTTTTGTTTGTCGCTTAAAATTTTAGTTTCCATTGATCATATTTTTTTTTTATAGCAGAATGGTGATGGTTAGGCTACTTTTCAGCTCTATTTTATTGCTTTCATGCAATAAACAACTAACGCTAATTTAAGCTAAATGCAGTCACCAAACTCTACCTGTTAACTAAGCCAAATGTCAGGATATTATACATTTTAGCAGCTTTGGCTTCAGAATTATCACTTCAAAGACTGGCTGTTAAAAAAAATTATAATAAATGTGAAGGGTGTAAAAGTACTATTGAGTTATAAAATGTGGAAGAGGGAGCACTTCGTAAAAAGTAAGTGCCTCAGAATTCAGAAAGTGCCTCAAAAAAAAAAAAGTTTAGCGATTTTTAAAATTATGCAAAACGCAACAACGTCATTTTTTTTTCTTTCCCATTCATTATAGGTTATGGAAATTCAGCATTTTAGTCAGTGAAAGTCATGCAAAAAATGTGACTACCATGAGAGAAAAAAACCTTTTAGCCACATAACTGGATATTGGTTAATGGCATAAATGGCATCATTGTGCAATAGTTTTTTTTTTTTAATCTACATTTAAGAAAAGATCACTAAAGCCTTGTGCAAATTTGTAATGGGAACCAGGTTACTGTATCAACAAGAGTATAATTATTATTACTACTACTAGTTGTTGTTGTTGTTGTTGTTGTTGTAGTAATAACTTTATTTACTTTTTTAAACTTGTGATCACTTTGTATGTAAATTCAGTGCAGTGCACATCATTTTGTGAGTTCCATTAGTGCTGTCTTACATTTTAGGATAGAAAGCAACAATACAGCTTGCCTTTTATTCATGTTTGCTCTCTTCCTTGTCATTGTAGCTTCCACACACAAACATTCCCCTACCCTGAGAACCAGGCAGAGAGAGAGGAGACTCTCAATGGACTCAGAGGCCGAATTGAAGACATCAAATCAGTATGTATAATTTTTTTTTATTTTATTTTTATACTCCCATTTTGAAATTTTGACTTCAGATATGTAGCTCACTGAATGAAAATAATCTCTTTTTTGCCAGTTTTACTGTTCAAAGTACTGGTTATAGCATCTGTGGTGTTTGTGGTTCTGTTTTATTCCTAAACTCTCTTTACAATTGTTTTGTAAACTGATTTGATAGAATAGACTAACACTCTGGTCAAGAGTAGTACTAAAATAGCTCTTCTGTGTTGTCCTGTGGCTGTAGGTGATGGGTGAGACGGAGCAGTATATGCAGCAGTTGCTGGTTCGAGCTCTGGCTCGTCTGCCAGAGTGGGTTGTGCAGGTTCAGAAGTGTAAAGCTGTGCAAACGGTGCTGAATCTCTGCAGCCCGTCCGTCACTGATAAATGTCTGATCGCAGAAGCCTGGTGTCCCGTCAGTCAGCTGCCTGCCCTGCAGAGTGCCCTGAGAGAGGGGGGGGTGAGATAATTCTTTCACAACACAAAATTATAGTTTCTGCCACTTATGTTGAGTGCCTAAACCACCCTTAGTTGGGTAAACTTCTATAGTGATAAAGGGAAAGGTATGATATAGATATATAT
>CAIGQV010016735.1:27704569-27715247 GCA_903798115.1 Danio jaintianensis
CAAATATATATATATATATATATATATATATATATATATATATTTGTTTGTGTTTGTCCACAAAAAAAAATCCATAGTAGCATTTCTATTTTTTTTTCCCAACAGAGGGTGTAATATAGAGAGATTTTATTGTTCAATTCAATTCAATTTCAATTCATCTTTATTTCTATAGCGCTTTTACAATGTAGATTGTTTCAAAGCAGCTTCACATAGAAGATTATAGTGAATTGGAATGATGTCCGTTCAGTTTTTAGAGTTTAAGGTCAGTTCAGTTCAGTGTGGTTTAAATTTTCACTGCTGAGAGTCCAAACACTGAAGAGCAAATCCATCGATGCGCAGCTCTACAGGTCCCAGGTTCAGAAGAGAGAAAAATGTCAAATTTGCAGACACACAGTAGCATTAACTTTTTTTCTTTTTTTTTTGTAATTTAATGCAGGGAGTAAAAAAAAAAATAGTGTTTAACTATTTAAAACGCTTTAAATCTAATATTTTAATAAATGTGAAAAATTGTATATAAATTGGTTTCTTTTTTTTTTCTTTTTTTTGTAAGGCCTCTATGAAAGCCATTTTTTTCTGTTTTGTGGTTAAATTACATTTAATTAATTCTGAAAGTAATGCAATTTTTAGGAACCATATACACGCATACATTCAAGCATGTCTTCATACCAAATTATATGAACAAAATCTAAACGTGTAAGAATACCCAATCCCATCTCTCTATAGTATGTTATTCCTTTTATAATTTAAAACACAAAAATAATTATTTTTTCAAATAATTTTTTTCATTTAAATATTTATGTGTATTTATTATTACTGATGTTATTAGTACAAATGAAATAGACCTGTATTTCTTTCACACCGAATTTTATATTTTGAATGGTTAAATTAAAACGCTTTACACACAATATTTTAATGAATGTGTAAAGGTGTCTCAAAAATGTATTTATTTATTACTTTTTTTTTTTTTTACTCTTCCACCAAGAAATATTGTCTATGCTAACATTGTTGTAAGGGTCCTATGAAAACCATTTTTCTTATGTGGTTAAATCACATTTAATTAACTCTGAAATCAATTGCATTTTTTAGGAACACAGTTGTTTTTTAATTATTATGTAAACCATTTACACACATACATTCAAGCATGTCTCCAAACAGAATTAAATTAACAAAATCTAAACGTGTAGGAATGCCCAATCTAGCCTTTCTGTACACTGTAAAAAATGCTGAGTTCTACAAAATTGATTTATGTTGGGACAACATGAAGGAATTAAGCTAACTTATTGGTTTATACAAATTTAAATTGATTGAACATTCTCAAGAATTGATTCTCTGAAAACTCAAGAATTGTGTTGTTTCAGCTAATTTTAAATAAGTTATTTGACCAAGCAGCAAACGTCATGTTTGTAGTCTGTTATTCCTTTTTCAATTTAAACTACAAAAAGAAAGGTCTGTCTAGTCAGTCAATAATATATTAACACTGACTGTCTCTCTCAGAGGAAGAGTGGCAGTAATGTGGACTCTTTCTACAACCGTCTGCCGGCCACTACATCTCCCCCCACCCTTTTCCCAACCAACTCTTTCACCGCAGGATTCCAGAACATAGTTGATGCTTATGGAGTGGCCAGCTATAGGGAGGTTAATCCAGGTAAAGCAGAACAACGACTCTCAGTAGTTTGAAAGAAGCTTAAATACATTCTCACACATTTTGAACTTCTGCTTCCATAGCTGTCTACACCATCATCACGTTTCCTTTCCTTTTTGCGGTCATGTTTGGGGACGTTGGACATGGCCTACTGATGACATTGGCGGCTCTCTGGATGATTCTGGAGGAAAATGATCCAAAACTGAGGAAAAATACTAATGAAGTAAAACAATTGCTCCTTTTTTCTCTAAAATCTTTACTGTTTTGTTCATACGGGAGTTTTTTTTTGCCTTCATTTTTAATTTTATACCTAGATACTGAAAATAGATCAACTGAACTGTTCAATGATTTCAGTGAAAGTAGTTAAACCTGCTTGAAAAGTCACTAAATATGTCATTTACATATGTTTTAGTTTAACCAAATCTGCAAATATTTTTGAATATTTCCAAAATATTGTGAAACATTTATAAAGGTTGCAGGAAGTCTCTGAATTTGGTGACAAAATTTGCAAATTGGGGCGTCACGGTGGCGCAGTGGGTCGCCTTACAGAAAGAAGGTCGCTGGTTCGAGCCTCGGCGGGGTCAGTTGGCATTTCTGTGTGGAGTTTGCATGTTCTCCCCGTGTTCGCGTGGGTTTCCTCTGGGTGCTCCGATTTCCCCCACAGTCCAAAGACATGCGATATAGGTGAATTGGGTAAGCTAAATTGTCCGTAGTGTATGTGTGTGAATAAGTGTGTATGGGTATTTCCCAGTGATGGGTTGCAGCTGGAAGGGCATCCGCTGTGTAAAACATATGCTGGATAAGTTGGCGGTTCATTCCACTGTGGTGACCCCAGATTAATAAAGGGACTAAGCCGAAAAGAAAATGAATTTGCAAATTGGCAACACTGTGTTTATTAAATTGCTTAGTCTAAGTTGATCTGAAGAGATTTTATAATTATAATAGTAAGATAAAAAAAAATAGTAAGATCATCAACAAATGCAACTACACTATTAAATGAAAATGTTTTATGCTTGCTGTAATTTTTTTCGGATCTCTTGTGTTTCAGATCTGGCGTATGATGTTTGGAGGCCGATATCTGATTTTGATGATGGGACTGTTTTCTGTCTACACTGGAGCCATTTATAACGAGTGTTTCAGCAAAGGCCTCAGCACATTCTCTTCAGGATGGCACGTCCGGCCTAATGCTGAATTCTACAATTGGACGTATGACACAAACACACACACACACACACACACTTGTTTGTTTTTGTGAATTGTTGGGACAAAATGGGGTGCTATGTCGTCATATATTATGTTCTCCTTATGATATATCCATGTCATTATGCAAATTTGTGTCCTGATATGTCACACACACACACACACACACACACACACACACACACACACACACACACACACACACACACACACACACACACTCAGTAGCCTGTGTGTTCTGAAAAAAGTTCTGAAAATCTCTCTGTATCTCTGTGTGCAGGGAAGAGACATTCAAAAAGAATATGTATCTCACCCTGGACCCAAACGTCACAGGTGTTTTCACTGGACCTTATCCTTTTGGAATTGATCCGGTAGGTCAGACAAATTATTGACAATGTTGGAAATAGCATTACAACATCCTTTTATTATTTGACGTGATGGTTTAGCCCAACAGTAATACTTTACCTGAATTGTTTTGGTATGTGAAATCCTAAACTAAACAAATTCTTCATCTCCTCAGATTTGGGCTCTGGCCAATAATCACCTGACGTTCCTCAACAGCTATAAGATGAAGATGTCTGTCATTATTGGAGTCATCCATATGACCTTTGGTGTGTGTTTGTCTTTCTTCAATTACATGTGAGTATAAAAAGTAAAAAGACAATACTGTGTTTTACCTTACCTGATACAAATTGCATTGAGACAGCTATCTTGAGCAAACCGTAAATTTCACCAGCTAAAGGTTGAGCAGAGGAGACCAATTTGTTTGTTGCGCCTGCTGATATTAACCATGGATCCAAGGACTGCATCTTGAAGATTTATTTGCAGGAGAAAAAAATAATATTGTTCATCCAATACATTCCATAATTGTTTTACTGGCACACAAAATGGTGTCCAAATGTTATGATAAATAGCATTAAATGGTGTTCAAAGCTCTCTTAGTGTTCAGCAAAAAAAAAGACCTCTCCTGTCACCCCTCTCTACTTCCAACAAATGAACAGATGATCTATAATGACTACTTCCACCACCACCACCACCAGGTGCCACAATTAACACAAGAATATATGCTTAACTATACCTGACTCTTACAATGTGTGTGAGCAAATATCGTTTTTGTCCAGTCTGCTCGTTTAACCACACGATTGTTTTTTTCTTTTGTTATATGAATAAAAATTCTAAATGAAAATTGTACTACAGCTTTGTGGGACTTTTTTTTTATTTTTATATATATATATCTGCAACCGGCCACTCCCTCTGAATTTCTGCAACTTGGGTGTAAAAAATGTTGAACCATAAGTGATATAAATTTGTATATATTTAAAACTTCTTCTCTTTTCCTTCTGTGTAGACATTTTCGAGAGATCAGCAGTGTGTTTCTGGTTTTGATCCCGGAGTTGTGCTTCATGTTGTGTCTGTTTGGATACCTGATCTTCATGGTGATCTTTAAGTGGCTGGCGTATGGCCCTGTAAATTCTGACTCCGCTCCCAGCATTCTCATTCACTTCATACACATGTTCCTGTTTACTGAGAACAAAGATAACAAACCACTCTACACAGGCCAGGTGTGTGTGCACGTCATGATGTCATCTTTGCTTTAGCATCACAAAACTTTTGTGACTCTTAAAATGAAGTGTTTACTCAAATTCTTAAAATCTTATATTCTTTTTGGTTTCTTCTTAAAAGTGCCATTGACTCCACTGATACATTGTTAAAGTTGTTCTCTGATATCTACATAGAAGATGGGTAGCTTAGGTAAGTGCAAAAATTCTCCAGAAGTGCTTTTACATATCCTAGGAATTGGCCCTGCAACTGAAAGGTCTGAGCTTTACCTTATTTGTAATGGTTAGGCAAAATAATCATACTTCAGTTGTCAAAAAATATTTTAATGAAAGTAACTTTAGCTAGGAGTGAGTGAGCTACCTGTGAGCAACCATAACCTAGTTTGCTCCTGAATTGTGTTACGAATGTATTATAGGTTTAATTATAATTATACCCAGCAAAAGAAACTGATATAGTTGAATTTAGAGTTGTATTTAGTGGGCTTACCGTACATGAAAACATAGACCGGAATTAATGTCAACCTCTGCGTTTCACAATATACAGGTTAAACTAACATAAGATACAGTCAAACAGACCTTATTCCTTTTCGGGAGTGCGCTGAATAAACTTATCTGTTTTACCCATATTTAGCATTCTAACAGTGGTTATGAAATGAGATGCTCAGTAAGTTACTTGTTGCAATACCTCAGAACTGCTGAATGCCTATGCCCTTTTCAAAATAAGAGTCCCACATACATAGGAAATATACGCTGGAACTTTTAAGTAAGGAAAAAATATAAGGAATCATTTTTGGTAATGTTGTTATTGCATTAGAAAATGTTGCAGCTGGGGATGTGCTTTTTAATAACCCTGAGTGTTATGTAACAGATGGTGTTGTGTTCTGATTTTGCATTTTTCTTTTGTTTAAATACTATTTATATAAGAAGGAGGGTTCCTTGTTCTGAACTCATTATTACTTGACTATGCATATCCTGGTTTCCTTTGTATGGCACCTTTAAACAGTAGTAATGTCAGTATATTTACAACTTGAGTGGCAAGAATGTAACACAAGCATTTTTCTCAAGTTTTCATGTCTCCTACAACATTATTCAGCACAATCAACATAAAAATGAAGTCTTCCCATCTATTTGTGTCTCTAGATGACTGTGCAGAAGGTTCTGGTGATTGTGGCGGTGTTGTCTGTTCCTGTGCTGCTATTGGGGAAGCCGATACAAGAATACTTCACACATAGGAGGAAGAGAAGAGATCCTTCAGTGAGCCATTCATCTGCTTTTAGTGTTTGGATATGGACTCATGTTCACTGTTGCGTAACTATGATCTTATCTTCTTCAGGGAGACAGACGTCCTCTTTTGGCAGAAAACGGCTCTATAAATTCACAACAAGGAGATGGGAATGCAAGAGGAGGAGGAGAAGAGGAGGTAAGATGGAAATGAGGAGGTGTAGACTGTCAGTTAGTTATTTTTAATGATACATTTAAACTTGATTTGCTAGGCATTAGATATTGATTCTTACACACTACAGAAATTTCTCATGCATGCTTTGATGGTTATGAATTGAAAAAAATGTTGTGTCAGAAATCAGGTGAAAATAATGATAAAACTGAGAAAATAATTTGAATGTGTCCCTTATATTTGCAAAACTCATTAATGTTATTGCGCAGTATATAATTTGTAGTATTATCCTGAACATCACTAGTATTTTCATTTCTTTAATTCACAGTACATCACTGTTGCATTGCAAAAACTCACATTTTATTAAAAAATGATGAAAAACGGGGAAAGGGTTCACCTTATTTCACAAACCATCCATAAAAATGAATGGTATTACTGAGAACAGAAAAGGTTTTGAGCTTGAACTTATTTTCTTGCTTCTCTCATTTAGCACAAAGCCAGATGTGTTCACACTGTTTCACTTAATGTTAATTGATTATTGTATGTAAGTCACTGTAGAATAAAAAGGGTCACACTTTACAATAAGGTTTCATTTGTTAATGTTAGTTATTTTATTTACCAACATGATTCTAATAATGAACAATACTTGTAAAGCATTTACAGTATTAATCAAAGTTCGACATTTACTGATGATACATTTATTAAGACGCATAAATATGCTTGTTAACATTAGTTAATGGACTGTGAGTTGACCTGAACTAACAATGAACAACTGTATATTTATTATCTAACATGAACAAACATGAATAAATACTGTAATAACTGTATTGTTCAATATATTTTCATGTTAGTAAATTCATTAACTAATGGAACATTATTGTAAAGTGTTACTATAAAAAACTGTACATTTTCAGAAAATAAATGGCGTTTATGCTAACTTATGCTTTGTCTTATCATCATCATTTGAAAGGAGTTTGATACAGCGAATGTCTTCATGCACCAGGCCATTCACACCATTGAGTACTGTCTTGGGTGTATCTCTAACACAGCCTCATATCTGCGGCTCTGGGCCCTCAGTCTGGCTCATGCACGTAAGTCAAGTCATTTTTATTTCTATAGCACAATTGTGTCAAAGCAGCTTTACAGAGAAAATGGGAAATGATGGAATGAAGTTTAATCAGTGTGAAAAGTAAAGTTCATTATCCACAATAATTTGTATCCGCCCTTGTATTCGGGTGTGTATGCTTTGTGACATTTAATCAACCTAAAAAAAAACAAAAAAACATAATATTGTCTTATTGAAAATAAGTGTTATCATGACTGAGGAGTCTCATGACTTTTTTCTTATTATTATTTTAGAGTTATCTGAGGTGTTGTGGACGATGGTGATGCGGCAATCCTTCAGTCAGCTCAGTTATGTGGGCTCTGTCATGACGGTGCTCGTTTTTGTTGGCTTTGCTGTGTTGACCGTGTCTATCCTGCTCGTCATGGAAGGCCTGTCCGCTTTCCTACATGCACTTCGACTTCACTGGTGAGAAAAATGTGTCCACATACACGCAAAAATCATTCATTAAGTCTCAACACTGAGTCTTAAATGAAGCTTAATGTAATTACTGAAACCCAACCTCCCTCTTAAACGTTGTCCTAACCACACGTGATGCTGCAACACACGATATGAGGTATCTTTTCTGTGTTAAAGGACTTTTTGTCCCAACCAGAGACAGCTAGTCTTTACTTAAAGTCTCTGAGACAGCGATATGCTAAATTTCTATTTTAGAAACAGTTTCTATTTCTGCCATGACTGAACAGCATAGACTACTATAGCAATTATCACCTCAGGTACTAATTATGTGCTTTATTCAGTGTTTACCATTTTATTGCCATACTGAAAATGGAAGTAGATTGTTTACCTCAGATCTTAAAAATGAAATGACTAGCAAACATATAGGTTGAAAATGAATTTTAGAACTGTGAGTGTAAACCAACATATATCAGTCACTCAGCATGTACTTTTAATAATGTTAAAGAGGTATAATATGTATTAATTGGTTCATAAACCTGCCCATTTGGTTGGGAGTGCTGTGCACTGTTCTGCACTGAATGGCTGGTATTTAAACATTTGTCATCATGTCTGTTGCAGACAGCCAAATCTCTTGTTGCTGGAATCTTTTCGCGTCGCATGTTGTTAGGATACAGTGTTACAGATTTTGTGTAAGATATTATATTACATGCGCACTGAAAAAATATTTAGACCTAGATTTTTTTTTTTTACCTACACATTTATCATGTATTTGCGTTACACATTTTTAACATGCCCTAATAAACGTGACTTAATGAAAATCAACAGTTTCTTACAAAAAAGCATATAATACGTAAATGGTGTGGTTTTTAGGGAAAAAAAGTGCCCTGCTGTTGGAGCTAAAGTTACAATAGCATGATGATAATTTCCAATTCTGATTATTTATTAACTTGGGTGTCCAATCTGTCCAGATAATCAGGAGATTTATGATGAATCTGTCATACTTAAAAGTAGAATGCTCAAAAATGAATATCAAATACTCTTCAGTATCTGACTTGTCCCAGTCCCTTCAAGGCGCTATTGATACATGTGCTTGAGCAAAATCGCTAGGCACAGCTGTGATAACGAAATACTATTGGCCCTTTTTTAAAAGGGGGAGGGGCTATTCTATGTCCCGCCCTGTCTTTACTTCAGGAGATTTTTTTTTTAATGTATTTTTGGGCTGATTATTTACATGTATTTACTTAAATTCATCAAGCTGTAAAAGTTTCAGTGTAAAAAATGCTGGGTTTCACACAATTCCTTCATGTTGTTCCAACACAAATTTTTTACAAATTTAATTGGATTGAACATAAAACAATTAAGCTGTCCCAAAAAAAACTCAAGAATTCTGTTGATTCAACACATTTTATAGAAGTAGTTTGAACAAGCAGCAAAAGTAAATCTTTTGAGTCATGATTGAGTTTCTGAATCTGAAATGCCTCTCTTTTCTCTCTGTTTTTCAGGGTGGAGTTCCAGAATAAGTTTTACAGTGGAACAGGCTACAAGCTCACTCCGTTTGACTTCTCATTCGGTGCTTTCTCTACAAAGTGACCTATGAACCAATAGAATTGAAAAAAGAAAAGTAATGAAGTTATTTTGCTGGGAGCACAAATCACATTTTAAAATGCATCAATGAAAGATCTTTCATTTTCTTTTATACTTTATTTTGACCACCACTGTACGAAAAAGCTGTACCTGAACATTTAAACGTGAAAAGCTCTGTTATGAATTTGCATACATATCTTTAAAACAATATCAGGGTACATGACACGTGCCATGTAGAGTCTTTTAGTTGAATGATTTTATTAATTTAGTTGAATGATTTGGTTAAGGTCTTGAGCCCACCTAAAATAAAGTTCTTTTAACTCTCCATAATCAGGTGTGTTTACTGTATAACCAGTGCTCCATTATGATGTCAACCATATAATTTTGGTTTGGCGCTGCAAGTTCAAGCAGTATTTTACAATTCTGAAATAATTCAGCACTTATGCGATTGTAAAAGTATTTGTATAACGTGACATTTAGTTATATACATTCAGTCAAATAATATATAAATGACCTTCTTAAACTTAATTTTAAACTTAAAGGTTTAAAATTAGAAATGTCATTTTCAGCTTTATAATCAAATGTTCAAAATGTCTTGATTTATAACGCTATTCAAAGGGAATAATTATGTCCATGTGATTTTTTTTTTTATGTTGCTTTTTTATTAGAATGAAATTTTGTTTTCATTTTGGAGCTGAATCACAAAGTCCTGCGTGTCCAGCCACTCGCTGATCAATAAAGACCAAAGTCTCTCAATACAGAAAAAGTCATGTTTGTTTGTGTTTGAGGTATTTTTGTCAGCAAGTTGCAAAAAGATTATATATTAAGACAGAATTTAGCCTTTATATAATAGAGAAAACAACCAAGGATGTGAGAGTGATATAAATTGTTGTAATTAAATTCCTTATCCACAGAAATTAAAGGTACTTATGTACTTGTTTTTCACTGAATTATTCTGATGTATATATATATATATGTATATATATGCATGTATATGTATGTATATATATATGTATATATATATGTATGTATATGTATATATATATGTATATGTATGTATATATATATGTATATGTATGTATTTATATATGTATATGTATGTATATATATATGTGTATGTATATGTATGTATATATATGTGTATGTATATATATATGTATATATATATATGTGTATATATATATATATGTATGTATATATATATATGTGTGTATATATATATATGTATGTATATGTATGTATATGTATGTATATATATATATATGTATGTATATATATATGTATGTATATATATGTATGTATATATATATATGTATATATATATATGTATGTATGTATATGTATGTATATATATATGTATGTATATATGTATGTATATATGTATGTATATATGTATGTATATATGTATGTATATATGTATGTATATATGTATGTATATATATGTATGTATATATGTATGTATATATATGTATATATATGTGTATGTATATATATGTGTATGTATATATATGTGTATGTATATATATATGTATATATATATGCATGTATATATATGTATATATATGTGTATGTATATATATATATATATGTGTATATATATATATATATATGTGTATGTATATATATATGTATGTATATATATATATATGTGTATGTATATATATGTGTATGTATATATGTGTATGTATATATATGTGTATGTATATATACGTATGTATATATACGTATGTATATATACGTATGTATATATACGTATGTATATATACGTATGTATATAT
>CAIGQV010016735.1:27720883-27732900 GCA_903798115.1 Danio jaintianensis
ATATATATATATATATATATTTATATATATATATATATTTAAGTAAAAAGTTTTTGTCATTCAGATATTATGCAGAGTAATTATATAAGTTAAATAAAGTTGTTCGTTTTTTAAAATGTTCAAGTATTAAACTTTTAATAAAACTAAAAATAATAATATTAACAAGAAAAAGTTAATTATATTATGTCATTGGTTTATGTAATTATTTTACTATTTTATCTAAATATTTGCTAAAAATGCAGATTTTCATCGAGTCGATAGTTCCTCTAGAGGGCGATGTATACCTCTTACGTGACGTCCTGCGCGAGGTAATACGTAGAAGAAGAAGACGCCATGACCGTGAGCGGCGGGAAACACAAATAAGCCTTCAGCGGTGCATTTCTAGGGAAGTCGATTTATTTCTATATTTGTGGATTGTAAAGACTACTCAGCATGGTTCAAGAGTTTCATGTACTGAGATGTTTTTCCTGTCAGACCTTTCAAGTGCAGCAGGTGACTGTTTCTCTACTGTACCGTTTCTCCATTCAGAATTAAAACATGTTTGTTTTGTTTGCTCATGTTATAACGTTACATAGATAAATGCTTCATACAAATAATTTATCATTCAGAATCAACGTTTGCCAAAAATGATCGACATCCTATTATTTTCGAACTGTAAATAATGGGTTGTGGCTTACAATATCGATTAATATATTTTCATCGATTGTAGTTTTCCTTAATTAGGGACCGAGCACCGGAATATTCTTCTTCTTCTTTTTCTTCGGAATGAATCGCGATTTGGAGGGTCTAAACATGCCCGAAAACTCACAAAACAGAAGTGGCGAATATTTACGTTTGTTATAGACCATTTCAATGTGGTGATGTCATTGGCCCATGAACATTTCCTGCTTGCTGTCAAACTATTTCATAACTGTAACAAAAGTCAATTCAATCATAACTTAACGTTTAAACCACTGTCATAACATTATTTACCAATATATGTATCTTTTGGGTTTCTCTGAAGCTATGATAATTAAAAATGTAAAACAGGAAATACGTTAGGACCATTGTTATTGTTTACATCCCTCAAAATGGTCTATAGGTTTCGGAAGTGGGCGTGGCAAAATGACTCGACAGCGCCACCTATGCACATTTGACGGACTGGCCCCCGAGCTACGTTTCACGCACACGTACGAAAATTGGCACACACATCAAACATGCCAAAACCTACAAAAAAGTCTCTTGAAGCGAAATCTCAAACCCAACAGGAAGTCGGATATTTTTAACTTCCTCTGCCGAAAAAGTGCTGTTTTTTCCATTTCAAGGCGTCGTACTTTAACGAACTCCTCCTAGGTATTTCATCAGATCAACACCAAAATTGGGTATTGTCATCTAAAGGCCTTGGCGATGTTAAATTGCGAAGATCTAGAGTTTTCGTCGAAGGGCGTGTCCGTGGCGGCCTCACAAACTTTGACGCTTCGCCACGAAACAGGAAGTTGTTATAACTCAGGCATACATTGTCTGATGTGCTTCAAAATCCGATTTTGTCCGTGGTGGACTGAGAAAGTGCGATGCTTCGCCATGGAGGAGGAAACACATAACTCAGCCAAACAATGTCTGATCTGCCTAAAACTTCACATGGTTGATAAAATTCCTCTCCTGAAGACATCTACATGCCAATATTGAGTCGCAGCCATAGCGCCACCTGCTGACAGAAGGAAGTTTGGCATAAATCAGTGATTTTCTCAGGTATTTTAATATATATCGGCTTAAAGTATTATTGTCCGCTGTTCTCTGTCATCCTAAGGCCACCGGGCGGCGGTGAGCCCAGGTGCGAGGTCCCTTTCATCGCTGCTTGCAGCTTTAATTAACGTTAGATTCTTAAATCCCAATACTACAAAAAACAATGCACACACTAATAGTGTTTTGTCAAATTTAGTATAAAAAAATGTGTATATATTAATATATTAACGTTACATATTGCTATATTTTAATTGACCAAACTTGTTATGCTTTTTTTAACCTGCTAACGTTAGTGATTTGTTAACCTCTATGTCTGAATAAATCTGAAATAAAAACTTATTTTTTATCGTTTGAAGGCATTTGAATATTTCAAGAACAAATTGGAGTAGAAACAATTGTCATTAAAAATTATAAATAAAAAAAAAACATTAAAGACTTGTTCATTTAAAATGATTAATACAACTATTTTATTTGATTGTTGAGTAATTTGTTATTATTAACCTTTATATTGTAAAGGTTTTGTGTATAATTCACTTTGTGGTTTCTTTGTTTTACTTAAAGGGTTAGTTAACTCAAAAATGAAAATGCTGTTATTAATTACTAACCCTCCTGTTAGTTTCCAATCTCCTGAGGTCTTCGTTCGTCTTCGGAACACAAATTAAGATAATTTAGATGAAATCTAAGAGCTCTATGACCCTCCAACAATTGCTGTAAATGGAGGATGAGAGAGCTCTGATTTCATCTAAAATATCTTAAGTTGTGTTTCGATGATGAACGAAGGCCTCAGGAGATGAGAAAGACATAAGGGTGAGTAATTAATAACAAAATTATCATTGTTGGATGAACTAACTATTTAAGGAGAATTTGCATGCACTGTAACTATATATCCAAATGAATCAATATTGAATTGACTCAAGAGCTTGTGAATCTGAATCAAATCATTTTGTGAATTTTATATCCAGCGCTATCATTCTCAACCGCAAACTTGTTTTCCTCCAGGTGAAAAAGGCTAAGAAATGGACTTGTAAAGTGTGTGGTGAAAAGCAGTCGCTGATAAAGGTAAAGCTGAAAACAAGCGATCCTGCCACTCGTCTTGGCGGTTTGACAGTGTTAGTTTGATGTGTTCTTTTTTTTCTTTTCATTTTTTTGCAGGAGTTTGGTCGTGGTGCTGCCGCTGACTGCAGACAGCATGTTCAGAAGCTCAATGCTCTGCGCGGGGAGCAGCACCAGCTCAACACTCAACAGCTGCTGATACAGGGGTGAGCAAACCTTAATGACATAGGAGATATTTTGGAGAATGTTGAAAACCAGTAGCCATTGACTTTCATAGTAGGAAATGGCTAAAGGTTTCCAACATTCTTCCAAATATCTTTTCTGTTAAACAGAAGAAAGAAACTTGTGTAGGCATAGAACAAGTGGCAGATTACAGAATTTTGATATATGGATAAACTATCCGTTTAATCTGGGTGATTTCTAATCCAAAAATTTGAAAGTTGCAGTTTCAGTGTCAATTAATGTTTATTGGTATTATATTGTATACATTTGCTGTCTTTTATATAACTGCCTGATGTATAGTATGTAAAAGCCACAAAAATTTACATTTATTTAATACAGAATTTCAAAACAATGTATATTTAAGTCTTTGTGTGAATAATTTGCACTTTTAATGTAATACATTTCTGAATAAATTAATAGGTGAACAAGTTAATGTCATGTCACTGACCCATTGACAATTCTTTTAAAGGGATGAAGATGAAAAGAATGTGAATGAAAATGTTTATGAAGTTCTGGATCATAAATCAGAGGTAAATGTCAAGTCAGACCTTTTTGTCTGCTCAATTGAACTGTTATGTAGAAAGTGTAGACAAAGTGTACATTTTAGTGTGTACACATACTGTATAAAAATCTTGCTGCCTGCACTTTTTTTGTTGAATCAACTTAACTTTTCTAGTCATGTCAACTTACATCAATCAAACTGACTAAACATAAGTTAAACTTTTTAGAACTAAAAAATTGTTTAAACCCAATTAACCTATAAATGAAAGAAAAACATATTTGGCATATCACTTTTTACAGTGCAGTGTGTAACAATAAACAATCATCCTTTTACTTTTGCAGGAAGAAGCTCATGTCAGCCGCTGGAGTAAATACACTGATCAAACTGCTGAGGGTCCAAATGAACAAGAAGATGAGGAAGAAGATGAGAATGTTTATACAGAAAGACCCAACTTCAGAATTCAAGGAACAAGGTTGGTTGTAAAGGCAGCAGTACAATATACATACTGCCATGCATCATTATTGCCAACCATATGAGCAAGGCAGCAGTACAATATCCATACTGCCATGCATCATTATTGCCAACCATGTGAACAAATATCTGTGTTAAAGGTTATGTTTTTTCTAAACAGGAAAAGGAAGAAAATTTCCAGTTTAGAGTCTTTTGGTGGGAATTATGATAACTATGAGGAGTCAAGAACTGGTTATTCCAAGTTTAAGAAACAGGCCTATTCGGTAAGCCTGAAAATACAGATTTGTATGCTGAGATTATGCAAAATGTCCAAACACACTGCACAAACCTGACAGTAATGCTGGAAAAAGATTATTGTATTCGTTGTTTGGATACCTTGGAGATCAAATTGAACCAATAGTATCAACTTTTAGAAAAATAATTAAACTTTTGTATCTTCTGCAGCCACTACAATTTGACAAGAGGTCCAGTTCATCGAGGAATAAAGGAAGTGTTTCCAAATATTCACACTGCGACAGGTCAGATGATGTGGACCCAAATGTTAGAACAAATCTCCCATCATCCCAGCAGGCTGTTTGCCATTACCCTACAGCTTGCTGCAGTTCCACAAACACCATGGAAAACTCTGTCGGAAATAAACAGCAGTTTAAATCTTCCTGTAAGCCACCAACTGCTGATGTAAACAAACGTTTTACCATCCCTAGCGAAACTCCCTCAGTTTCTTCTCATCAGAAATTTGGTGAATCTACGGTTGAGAACAAGGACTCCAAGTGGAGTAAATTTCTCACCATCGTCCCCACTCAGGACATGGAAGAGTATGACTATGAATCTCATAATTCCTCTCAAAATGGTGAGAAAACAGAGATGCCTTGTTTCACAAAAGCAGATGCTGGTGTGGATTTTGAAGAGCGCCGATGTCCAGCAGATGAAAAGAAGGACAGTGGTGTTCAAAACAGGCAGAAGGATGTTGGTGGAAATGTGTCCTATCCAACTACCGGTTTCACAAAGTCTGTAAGCTATGAAAATGCTGTCTGTAAACAACCTGTACTGGCACCATATTTATCTTTAAACCCACTGTTTTGTACTGATGAAGACTTTGATGACACATTTTAGGTAAGTTTTCTTTCAAGATGCTTAACAGAATGTTAAGGATGTAATATTACTCTCAAAAATTGTAATAAATTGCAAAACTATTCTCCAGTCGTGTACATTTCAAAATCCAAAAACATCCAAACGCAAGAAATATTTTAGAGAAGTCTTTTATTGTAGATAGAAAAGACAGGAATTTTAGAAGACCAACAGCAACATTAATCTGATTCCATCTGTTTATTCAAACTAACAAAACCCCCAGGTTTTTGCTTGATCTAGAAACTCTGCTTGTTGATTATGCAAACGCAAAAAGAAAATCCATGAAGTCAAATTGCACAAATATAGATCTCTACTTAACAACCTTTACGCAATAATATGCATACATGATAATAATGTTCTTTATAAATGTCAAGTGTTAAGCTAATGACAAACATTTTGCATAAAAGCCCAATGATGAACTTATCTATGTGCTAGTCACCTGAGTAATTGATATTGTTAATATTTGTGGAAATTTGTCATTTTAAAAGTATAGAAAGACTAAGTTATTAGAAAATAGGCCAGAAGCTTCAAATATTAAGTATGGCCCAGGTCTTCTGTATTCCTGTGCTCCTCTACTTCTGTTGGCCCGGTGTTTTGGAGTACTGGATGGTGTCCAGAGCACCACCGATGTCATAATTCTTGGTGTGGAGCAATCTGGTTAGCCATCCACCCTCATCGGTGAAGCCCATGGAGAGCATCTGAGATAGAGACTCCACCAGCCTAGGGTCTGCATCTGAGGGAGAGCGCAGGACAATTAGAATTGCTTTAACTGATGTGAAGTGAACGCCTGAAAAAGAGATCATCAGCCCAATAATTATACACTTTACCTTGAGGAAGGTGTGGGTAGAGAGCTGCCTCACGCAGACCAGTGGGACCTTCTCTGGTGCTTGTGGCAGAAGCAGTATTTAACGGAGTTGGAAGATCCGCCCCATCCTGCTCCATTCTAAGAGACTGTAGCTCTCCTGTCGAAGGATCCACCTCTTTAGCGCTAAGATGAGTCCATTCCTCATCACTACATTGGTCTTTCTGCCATTTTGAAACAAAGAGAGAAAGAAATCAACGTTAACATGATATGTGGCTTCCTTCTAGGTTGAAAACTTGAGACGATCAGGCCTTTCAGAGCTATGAGGATATCGGTTACCTTTGTTCCCTCACTGACGCTCTCTTCAGTGGCCTGACTTCCTGGGCCAGAGCCTCTAGAAAGAAGCCCCATTGAACCACTGTCACTCGGAGCACTTGGCGGTCCACTGGAGGCAGGAGGAGTTGGGGTAACTTTGGTCCGCTTTCCCTCATGCTCAACATCGATGTCCACATCTATGCCTACAAAGGAAAAAGCATTTTTATTTCAGAGGTTTTACCTAAAATGCAAATCAAAGAAATATTGGGATGGTGTGTTGGAAACAAATTTTTGGAAAAGACCGAAGCAGGCGACTTACCAAGGGGGCTCAACATGGCTGCCACTTCTTCTCCGATGTTCTTCAGGTACTCCACGTTAGCCTGGGAAGAGGCAGTAGCACCTATAAAAAAATATAAATAAATAAAGTCATTTTCTGTTAGGGAAATTTTGGACATGCCCCGTTTCAAATCCTCCTGTTACTATAGACCAAGGGTGTCAAACTCAAAGTTTCTGGAGGGCCGCTGCTCTACACAGTTTAGCTTTAACCCTGATTAAACACACCTGCATCACACAGGTGAGTGGGACACTCTTTCCTCTCTGACACTTTAACCAGACACGTTGTTACAATAATAAAAAAAAAAAACACTATGCATTTAAAGTGTGCTTCACACAGGTGAGTGGGACTTGACAAACCACCTGTAGAAACACTCTTCTCCCTCTATAAAAAAAACACTCCCCCTTACTCTAGCACCTAATTCTCTGAGCACTAACAGTTCCTTTTGTATAATTAGCTCTTGTGTGTACTGCCTCTTCTTGTTGAATTGCTGAATGCCTCCTCAATTGTAAGTCACTTTGGACAAGTGTCTGCTAAATGATGAAATGTAAATCAAACTAATTGAGTCCTTCAGGATTGTTTGAAAACTGCATGTAAATGTGTTGAAGCAGGGTTAGAACTAAACTCTGCAGGACTGCGGCCCTCCAGGAGCTGGGTTTACTACTGCTATAGAGCATTTTAAATGATCGTCTTACCATTCTCATTCATGTTTTCAGGAGCATCCTGATTTTGCTGCGCTCCAGATGGACCTGGCTGAGGCTGGTTTTGAGCCTGAGAATGAGCATTTGCCCACATGCAGTGTCTCATCTTACGCCAAAACTTCCCACGAGGGAGCCACTGCACACAAATGATTAAGTAAATCAAAATATTCAGATCATTGGAAAAACAGTGTATTGTATGTAGTAAAAAAGTGAAATAGCTATTCACCTCAAACATGTTGGCCATAGGGTGAAGGATGGGCAGGAGGGCATGCTCCTTGTGCAGGCCTTTGCTCTGGCAGGTGGGGCACAAGTCATAATCAGGGCAAACGGTGCACTTGTAACGGGTTCCAGCCACCGGCCCATCACACCCGTCACAGGTCACACCTTGGTGCACCATTGGGGGGAGGTGAGGGGGAGGGTGGTGAGGAGGACCCCCCATATGAGGTGGTCCTGGAGGCCCCATTGGAGGTGGACCCATATGACAGGGACCAGGAGGGCTAAAGTGAGGTGCGGTGAATGAAAACCCAGGAATTCCATAAGGAGAGGAATCACGTTTGTGCTCCTTTCGTTCTGAAAAGGAAAGAAATAGAATTGCTATTAATTGGAGATGTTTATCTGTACAAAAGATTTCAGATATTCAGATCCTAGTATGGTCAAAGTATGATGAATCCAAGCTGAAAAAATATTCACATTCTTTAAATCTGATGTCATCATCATACACTCTTTTCAATCACAAGAGCTTGCAATCCAGTAAACTGTGCACATGTAAGTGGCAAGTGTTTTGATTTTATAGTATTCTGGACCTCAAATAACAATTATCTTCACAAAAGATCTTAAGGCTAAAAGTAGCCCCTCACTTGCCAATCACAGAAGTATTCCAATACAGTAAAAAAAAAATTAACTATTTTTACATTTCTCAATGTACAAAAAAGGCTAAAAATATGTATGCAGATATGTTCTACAATACAAATTAAATTGAAAATATCTCAAAGTATTTAAAAAAAATAAATTTGCTTATTATTAAAAAAAGAAGAAAACACTAGAAAAAAATATTTTGTCTAAAACGTTAAAAACAAAGATCATACTTTTTAGAATGCAATTTTTTTTCACATAGCCTGCATTTTAAAAAAAAAATGTAAATGTTTGCATTTAAGCATTTAAAAAGGGCAACATAATATTGCTCTCTACAAAGTTTCAATGAATTAATCTCTGATAGACTCCTTCCCATCAACCAATCACCGTGTGCATAGTTAGTGACCATGCTGACATTATCCATAGCAACAAGGTTGACTCCGCCTTTACTCTTAACTTATGGCTTCTCTCTATTCCTTAGTACGATTGTCTTAGCACTCTTGGTTTAAATCTTTACTGCTACTTAGGAGAACTCTTAGTGGCAAGATAAAATGTTTTGTGAATATGGACACACCAGTTCAACCAATGTTAAAGATGAAGAATACACTTTACGATATTACAAATATAATTTTTACTCTAATTGGCATGAGCTAGTCATAACACCACAAACATTTTTTAAAGCCTGCTGACTTGAATGCAAAGAGTAGTATGTCAGAATTCACTGTGTTCATCAAACAACAGGTGAACTACCTGACCTACTTCTAGTGAGATTCAAAAGAATTCATCAGATGGAAAATGTACCGTTCAATGAGGCCACAGAAATGTTTTGAGAATGGCAAAGAAGCAACAAAACTGGTAGATGTCTTTTGTGTCACTTTACGTCACTTGACAAATATAATGTGAATGTAGTAGATCCAGATTACATTCATAGTATATAGAACACCTAAAGCTAGTCCTTAAAACACCACCTACTTAGAGAGTATGTGATTTTAGATGCAGCCAGTCATTATTGTTTGTTAGGTCCTCTCTGATATTCCTGTTTATGGTTTCTTTGTGACAACAAAATGAATTTGTACTATCTATTTAGGCTTACATTTTCCATTAATGACTTTGGGACTTAGAGTCCCAAAGAGTTACAACACCTACACATTATTGACACATCACTAATGCAAGATGGGATCAAAGGCACCACAGTTCAGAACAAATACGATTCGAGAATTGATTGTAAACTGCGACAATCATACGTGAAAGTTTAGAATTTGCATGTGATTTCAAGGCTTGTTATTGTGTAAACATTATAGGCATGTTTAAAGCATTCAGGTGGAAGAAATTATTAAAGATTAACTATTTTATTTATAGAGTCAATACTATACAGGGCTATTTTAGATTTGATTATTGTACGTCAGTTGTTTCCCCCCTAATATCATGCAGCGCTGATAACCCCACAATGAGTCCAGCCTGTGTGAACTTTAAGTATTTTAGTGACTTCATAGATCTGGAAAAAGAAATATGAACCAAGTCTTTGACCCTTATGAGGTGTTGCGAGCCTAACTGCTAGTTTAAGTCATTTTGTTTTTTTATATTTATTTTTAACAAATATAGATATTTAAATTACTGTCTAACAGCCACATGCTAAACTCAAACTAAAGTTCTTTTGAGAGGAATGATATAAAAGTTGCAACAGATACATTGCAAAAGCTAATTAAAGACATAGTTCACCCAAAAATCTGCCCGTCCCTTGTCCCAAAACATTTTGACTTTTTTTTCCTTCGGTTAAACAAGATATTTTTTCAAAAAAAAATTGTTTTCCCTACTAAGGTAGTCAATGGTCACTGGTTTTCAGCTATATATATATATATATATATATATATATATATATATATATATATATAATTTTTTTTTTCTTCAAACTGTATTATTCTATAACAGAAAGACATTCGTAAATGTTTATAACTGCTTCAGTAGGTTTTCGTTGTTGATTAAACCATCTCTTTAAAGTTCAATGATCATTAAATGTGCATAAAATTATGTTTACTGACATAAAATATGCTACAATAATCGAAACCCCATTCTAAAATGGTAGCTTGTTTGTGTAAGTTACTTACGCTTGATGAAGAGACGGAAAGTGTCATCCTTCACAAGAGCCAAACCCATCATTAGCTCATCGTCAGAAGAGAAAGCAATCATATCACCATCTTCATCTAGAGACAAAGTTCAGGAAAACAGAATGGCATTTCTGCTGGTTATTATTATTGTCATGATGTTTTGGCTGATTTATTGTTGATTACCACACACACACACACACACACACACAACAACCACAGTTTCAGCGGTTTTCTTTTCAGTAAACACACTGGATTTAAAATATCCTCATGGCATGTTTATTACAGCCTAGTACAAACGTTACTCATCAAACTTTGTACTTGGATGTAACCATAACAAAGATGTTTCACAATGCAGTATCCATTTTAATGTAATACTGCATCAGTAATACTGAACACAGAAAGACACGAACATCTGCAAGCTGTATCTTCTGAATATTTACATTTATGTTTGTTTACCTCAAGTTTTATGTCTAATATCGCTTGGGGAAATTTCATTAAAACTTCACGTAGATAAATATAAACCGTCATTTTTACTAAGACATTGAAAGACGACATAAACACACATTTGCTTGAGCAATAATTATTTTTAAAAACATTTCAGAATTCAATTTTGACTTACCTTTATAGTACATTTGGAAGGGCGCAGTCCTGAGACCGACAAAAACATCGAGCACTTTTCGCTTCAAATACTCGAAACTTGTTGAGACATCTTGATCCACGGCGAAGCGACGGATCTCCTTATTGCAGTCCTCCTTACCGATAAGGTAAGCTTTCACTGTCATCGACATCGTAGCGGAAAACAGCTTCTCTCCCCGAACCTCTGGAAGTGTTGCGCAGTAGAAAATGCGTTTCTTGAACACGGTACTCTGCGCTAGCTGCGTGAAAATGCGTTTCCTACTTCAGCCGACAGTGCTGTATATAAGCCTTGTACGTCAAATGCTAATGCCGCCGAGGAACCAGCCAATCGTTGAGGGGAGGGCAAGTTTGGGAGCGTGTCTTGGCAGAAAGATGTCCACGTCCAGCGTCATTGCAGGACGGAGTTCATGTTGTCTGTGGTCATGTGAGTCACATTTGAAAACTGAATGGACGATTTTCGGTGATCCAAGGAATGACATGGCAATATGTGAGGGGAAATTCCCGCTGAAATCACACAGTGGATTAATGCCAAAAAAGTATTATCAGTATTATCTTCAAGGGCTATAAACATAAACGTTGTGGATGTCATGTAATGATCTAATTCTTCACTTTATACAAATGGTAGATTTCTTTGGCTTAATTTGGTCGTTTTGAGATAGGGAATATCATACAAAATTTCTTCTGCTGTACTGTAACAGTCAGACTGTAGAAATTGTAAGCACATCCATTTTTTAAATAGGTCTACATATACACATTTTTGATGGTATTTTTATTTTAGCTCAAGAGAAACTGTTTGGTAGCTTAGTTTGAAATTTAGTTTGCAGCCCTGTAAGTTTGATGTGGTTGGTGTAGTGAGAGGTGTTGTGTTTCTGCTACAGGTGCTAAACAAAATGCTGCGTCATCATGAATGAGAGTTAGCAGTCGCCATTTCCTTAAACATGTTTGTCAAACTTATAGTAATCAAGCTTTAAGGTTAAACCTCTTGGAAGAGGTATAAGAAACACTGAATTCCCAAAAATCCATTGTTTTTTGTAAGGGAACAAAACTTTGCTAATGCTTTAACACATCCATTTAGTTTTTCTGATTTTTCTTACTATCTTAACTTTTATATATATATATATATATATATATATATATTCAAAGAGGTTTAACCTTAAAGCTTGATTACTATAAG
>CAIGQV010016735.1:27733300-27752165 GCA_903798115.1 Danio jaintianensis
ATATATATATATATATATATATATATATATAATAGCATGTTTTGTGATTAAATCATTTTAGACCTGGATACCACCTTGACCAAGTTGTCAAAAGCCTTTTGTAAATTTCGAAGCTTCTGTATATTAGCAAATATTAAAAAAAAATGTTAATGAAATGTTGATAAACATAAATTTTTAGATTATTATGTGTATTTATAGACATCTTACTAAAATATTTTGAAAATACTACACAGATTTTTAATGCATTAAGTGAACAAAGAACTACATTAAAGAGATTACAAAATGTTAATGTATACCTTTGATTACAATTTAGTATTAGTAGTCATTTAGTAGCCTATTATTATAATATAACAATTATTGAATACATTTTAAATGCATTATTGTCAATTGATATTTATATTATATTAAAACAACAACAACAGCAGCAATAGTAGTAATAATGATTATATGCCTACTACTATTAGTAATAATATTATTATTAATAATAATGATAATAATAAGTTATTATTGTTATTATTATATACAAATATGAATATCATTATTTTTATTTATCTTTGAATACGTTAACTTTATTTTATCCACATTTATTGATATTATTATTATTATTATCAATATTAATAATAAGTTTATTTTATATAGCTTCTTTCTAAAACAAGGCTGCAACATGCATGTGGTACAAACAGTGAGACAGCATAAAGTAGCTACTAAACACTACATTATGCATAACAAGAAACAGAACATGGGGTTATGAAACCTTCCAAAAAAAGACATTATTTTTTATTTCAATTTAAATTATGTAGGATTTGTGTGATCCTGGATGTTATGAGCAATAGGACTGCAATGTGGGCTAAGGGAAGAAAAAAGGAGACCAGTAATGAGTATACAGGTACCGAGTGACACGACACGTTCAACTTTGCCTTAAATTTGACATGCTCTCTTCGTTATTACTTGAAATTTCCCTGCAGTGACTCTGTATTCTGTAATATTCTCGAAGTGTCCTGAAGCGTCTGGTTGAGGAAAGAATGTTGTCATGTTAGACTGGAGGGCGTGGCTTATCACCTGACTGTGACTCAGAAGCTCATATGATTTCCTTTGTTTACATCAGCGTCACTGGAATCAAATAGCACTGATAATGAACTCAGATCCACCCTCACCAAACCATTTCCCCAGCAAAACAGATAATAGCCAAACACTACGGACACCTTATTCTTTTGTTATGAATAAACATATAGTTTTATATATTCATTGTCGGTTTGGAAAGTTACAGAACTTTTTGAAAACTTATTTGGTAGACCTACGCTTAACGTTACATAAAATAATAGTTTGTGAGTGTATGTAGGCCTATTACTGTGTTTATGCACGAAGGTGTGTTTTATATTTATTTAGTCAAACATAAAGAGAAAATATGTATTCTAAATTACAAATATTGCTCAATATTGATATTATTTTATCTATCAGGTAAAGAACGAGTCACTGACCATTTTAATTGGAGTTTAGTTAATTATTATTTATTGATTCCTGATGTTATTTAAATGTAAATGAAGCTATATAAGAGTCTTACGTATAGGAGTTGTACGCTTGTTTGTGTCAGGCATTTTTGTACGCAAATGTGGAGATAAGCGTGTTTTAAAAGTCTGCTGAAGGCCGCTAGATGGCGCCATTGTCCGACACAGAGGTACAATACTGTTCCTGTAAGTAAATAGCCTACAAAATTGTTTGGATAGATTTACCTTTAAGTTAGTTAGATATTTAAATAAAATTAATGTATATATGATCACTGTCATTTCAGCTGCAGTGTATTAATGGTTAGTCACACTCACAAACATTCAAATTTTTGAATTAAAAAAATGTTTTGAAAGAAATCTCTTAAAGGGATAGTTCACCCAAAAATAAATATTTACACACCATTTCCTCACACTCAAGTGGTTGTAAAGTGTATCATTTTTTTGCTTTTGTTGAGCACAAAAGAAGATATTCCGAAGCATGTTGGAAATCAGAAGATATTGATATCCATAGTATATCAACAAAACATATTAAGGAAGTTAACTGCTGTTTTTTTTTTTTTCCCAATATTTTTCAATATTTTCCTTTGTGTTCAACAGAAGAAAAAACTAAAGTACAGCAAGTGAAGGGTGAGTAAATGAGTAAATGATGACAGAATTTTAATATATGTAAACTGTCCCTTAAGCCAGGCTCAGTCAGACAAGGCTGCATTTATTTCACAAAAATGTGAAATGTTATTACTATTTGAAATGCCTGTTTTATTTACATGTGTTTTACAATGTCATTTATAGCTGTCCAGTCTTCAGGGTCTCATAATCATGCTTGATTGTTTTAACCCTGATTGAACTTGAGCTCTGAAAACTGGACTGACAGTTTCAATTTGAATTTACTAGAACTTCCATGTTAAGCTGCTTTAAAACAATCTACATTGTAAAAGCGGTATAGAAATAAAGATGAATTGAATTGAATTGAATAACCCAAATCTGGGTAACATACTGACAAACCCAATGGCTGGATAATTTTAATTTTTTATTTACTTGCAACTAAAGAGACATTTCTTATTATTTATGTTTAAAACAGCTGTGCTGCTTTATATTTCTCTGGAAACAGTAATACAGACTTCAGCAGAAATATAAAACTGAAACATAATACATATTTATTGTTTAATTAATTGAATGTATTATTTCCGCGTAAGTGTTATTTTTTCTTTTTCAAAATGTATACCCTACATGGCTGAATGGTATAAAGTATCCAAAAAATACAGTATTAAGCAGCTACAGCTATTTTCAACATTGATAATAATAAGAAATGTATCCTGAGCAGCAAATCAGCATACTAGAGCTTTTGACAATGGTGTAAAAATAATAATAATAATAATAATTTAAAATAGAATAATATTTTCACATTATAACAGACCTTGGAAGAACATTATCAGTACATATTCCACACTGTCCATTTTGAAATATGGTAATATTTGATTTTAACTATTAAATTTAGGTCAATTATGCACAAACCAGGGCGACATGGCAGCTCAGTGGTTTGCACTGTCGCCTCACAGCAAGAAGGTCACTGGTTCGAGTCCCGGCTGGGTCAGTTGGCATTTCTGTGTGGAGTTTGCATGTTCTCCCTGTGTTGGCGTGGGTTTCCCCCACAATCCAGACATGCGCTATAGGTGATTTGAATAAACTAAATTGGCCGTAGTGTATGAGTGTGTATGGATGTTTCCCAGTACTGGGTTGCAGTTGGAAGGGCGTCCGTGTGTAAAACATATGCTGGATAAGTTGGTGGTTCATTCCGCTGTGGCGACCCCTGACGAATAAAGGGACTAAGCCGAAGGCAAATGAATGAATGAATGCACAAACCAAACATTATAATTGAACCATTTTTAACCTAGCATTCAATGGTACACCGTTGACAATTTCCTGTAGAATTTACAGTAACTTACTGGAGGCAGTTTGCCAGCAATTTTCTGTAAATCAAGCTTACAGCAAAAATACTGTAAAATACAGTACCATTTATCTTGCTGTACATGTATTTTCAGCAGGCTATTGCATATATTTACCGTAAAACATACAATATTTTTTGTCTTCTCACCTGTATTATAATTTCGTACAATAATTTTATTTACTTGTAATTCATTGTTCATTTACTTATTTACTGTAAAACCGTCCAAATTGCAAATTACTGCATTTTCTGTGATTGGCCTGGTGTCACGTAATTTTTTTTTACTGTATTTCAATTTACAGCAAATGAAAATGTTTTAATGGCACCAAGAGAATATTTTCCACAATGCAACTTTAAAATACAGTAACATACAGCATAGCTCATACAGTAAAATACTATACATATTACAGTTAAATACTGTGTAGTTTACAAAAAAAATTTAATATTGCATATAAAAACCACAGTTTACAGCCAGTCAATCAAGCAATCAATCAATGAATAAACACTGTAACAGAAACTGTACTAAGCTAATTTTCTGTCGTGACATTATCTGTTTTTCGACTCTGACATAACCTGATTGGGCCTTTTGTGTCTTTAAGGAACTTCAATCTGTATTTCAGATGTGTGTCTCCGATGCTTTCCTGTATGATTTGTTTACCGCAGAAGTCTTTGACAGTCTTTGATTGCTTCAAAAACTTTGCACTGATTTTGTAGGTTCCTCCTGGAAAAGCCCTTGTAGAAATGTGCCTGGAGCTTCTCCAAAGGCTTTCACTTTGCAGTCTGAGAACCGCATTTGGGAGTTCGGTATGCAAAAAACAGCTAATAATTAGAGACAGCCAGTGTAGGTGCATCTGTCACAAAAATACTTTTTTTTGTGTGTGTTAATGAGCACAGTGTGTATTGGCACAATGCTCTACAAAAGTAAGCAGGCCATTCAAACATCAGATCTTTGGCAGAGCTTCAACAGTCAAAGCCCTAGAAGTGATGAAACAGGGCAATCAGAGCTTGATTCATCTCCAGAGCTTTAAATAAAATGATGACAGGCTGAAACATCACACAGATGCGATTAATTATGTACACGAGTGCGGCATAACTGGATATTAACTGATCCTGTCATAAACAAATACATTTTCAACTGTCGATCACTTCCTTTTTTCTTCAGAAGTATTTAACAGTGCACCAATCAACTGAAGAACAGAAATCAAGAGCGCCACTTGCTTTTTAAATGTTGTGCATCACTTGAACATAACGATTATTTCTACAATATGTAGCTTGATGATATATAAATCCCGGTGATGTGATAATGTTTACATAGTGTTGTGATGATTCTGGTGTTGTTATTTATTAATAGCATTTAGGTCATGGTCAGTGTTGGGTAAAGTTACTTTTAAGTCACTATTGTGTTACTAGTTACTTTTTAGGGAAAGTAATGTGAAAGTTTGTTATGTTATTTTTGCATTGTTTTAAAGCTTTTTATTACCTTTAAAAGTAACTTTACCCAGCACTGGTCATGGTGTCACCGAGCTCCTCCTTTATTATTAATATAAGCTATGAGTGTTTCTTAAAGGCTATGATAATATTAGCCAAGCATCACTATTGATATTATATCTGGGAGTCATATTCTGAGCAAAAGTCTTCCACTGTTTGTGAAACACCCTTGAATGAGTTATTGAAGGATGAGTTTTCTAAGTGGTCAGGAATCAATTGCCAAAAAACTGTCAAAAATCTGATCTGACTTAACATCGCAATGAACTTTGATGTAGGTGTTGATGTTTGTGTAGTAGGATGCAATCCATCTTTTTTGTACTAAATAACATGAAGCAACTCATGTTCATAAATGCAGTCCATACCTTATCCCTACACCTACACCTACCCTTACCCCTAAACCTAACCCTAAATGTAAATTATTCCCAAAATCAGAGGTGGTTAATAGAAGCACATAACTATAAGCCTATACTTAACATAAACTGTAAAAGAATCCCTTAAATGGCATACCCCATGGGGTAAGAGTTGTGCCCAAGGGGCTCAAGAGCTGCCTAAATTTGCCGCATTGACAGGGCCATGTCAATAAAGTAAATAGATCCCATAGGCTGCTATTATAAATAAAGTGAGTTGAGTGGTGTCTCAATCACAAAATTCTTCCAGTAAGTTAGCTAAAACATTAACTCCCTGAAAAGTCGCACAATGATCTGTGAAAATCAGGGAGCATCTATGCTCAAAAGTTCCCTGATTTTCAGATTGCAGAGATATGGGGTAGACTCACTTGACTCAGACAATCAGTCAGTCTCTTTGGATCATCATGACGCTCTCAGGCCACGCCCTAGCAACCATTTAAAGCACCCTAGCAACCAAACCCATAGGGTCCAACTCAAGCAGTTTCCTAGCTCCTAAGGTTGTGGATCAGTGGGTCATGTGCACAAATTCGGGCAGTGGTAAGGAGAGTGATGAGCATAGTTCACTACACATTGAGACACTGAGTGTGACATGAGACGGTTCTCATTGTATAACATCAAAACTGAAATTTATACACAACAGTAGAACTAATATTTTTCATGTATTAAGTGTATGAGTTTTTTTTTAAATAACTAAATTATTTTATTCCTAAATAATTTTGTATTTTTGACTGTTTCATATGCAGCAACATTTCCACCATTAAACAATTATAAATGCTTGCTAGATTGTTCCTAACCTGTCTGGCTGTTTGTTCATGGTAAATATAAATAAATAAGTTTCTTTTTAGAAAAACATGTTCATGTGATTCAGAGCGTGAACGTTTCATAGCACTGGAAGAATTTTGTGATTGAGACAGCACTTACAATGGCTGACTCCCTGATCAATGCACTGACTACTGAACAAGGGTGCTGATTGAGACGCACTCATAGACTGTCATTATAAAAAGCCTATGATATCTTTGAAACACAATGTCATAGAGACTTGGGGGTGGGCTCATTTGATTCTGGCAACCAATCAAATTTAAAGGGGACCTATTTTGCAAAAATCATTTTTATAGAGGTTAATTGTGTGGCTGCCAATAGTCTGTGAACATAACCAGCTTCCAATGGTACAAATTTATTTATTTATTTATTTTATAATCACACTTCATAAAAACAGTATGCAGAAACACTTTGATTAACATTCTCCCTTTGTACATGTCATCAGAAGGGGAAAACCCCTGCAATTAGTGACAATCTCTCCCTCAGTAGCATAGGACCGTAGCCTTGTTTCGAATCTGCCACTATGCTGACACATAGGCATTGTAGCTCCGCCCTCTACTGAAAAGAGGGCTGGGAGAACTATCTCATTTGAGTTTAAAGCAAGTCACCAAAATTCACAAAGCCTATAAAGGGGCAGTTTCAAAGAGTTATAAAACATTATTTGTGGGATATTTTGAGCTAAAACTTCACATACACACTCTAGTGACATCAGCAACTTATTTTATATCTTTATATCTTTATAAGGGGCATAATAGGTCTCCTTTAAGACATAAAACAGAAGTTAAAATTGTCTTTTTCCCATAGCGTGACACATCCATGAGTGTTGCTAACAAAATGAAGGAAGGATGGACAAAAGCAGGGTAGAAACGAGACACACCCTGATAGCCCCGCCCTAAAGGCATTCCAAAAGTCCAAAAGAAATTAACAAAAGTCATTTATGCTATTTGATAAAAGATTATGAAGCAAAATTAATGTTTTTTTATGCAAATTAATCAATATATATACACTGTTATATAATATACAAGAATGGGTTTGCATAATTTATTCATTAATTTTCTTTTCAGCTTAGTCCCTTTATTAATCAGGGGTTTCCACAGTGGAATGAACCGCCAACTTATCCAGCATATGTTTTACGCAGCGGATGCCCTTTCAGCTGCAACCCATCACTGGGAAACCTTACCCAATTCACCTATACCGCATGTCTTTGGACTTGTGGGGGAAACCGGAGCAAACATGGAGAGAACATGCAAACTCCACACAGAAATGCCAACTGATCCAGCCGAGGCTCGAACCAGCGACCTTCTTGCTGTGAGGCGAACGTGCTACCCACTGCGCCACCGTGATGCATAATTTATTCATCTAAATTTTAATAATTCATACATAATGTAATCAAACCTTTTTTATAAACACAATTAAATGTAATTAGTTTAAATAAACATAAATAAAAATAAATAAATAAATAAATAACCATACTTGAAATAAACAAATAAACAGTAGGGTTTAAATTATCTTATACTAATATTTTATAAATAATTTAACAGATCAAACAAATAATAAACAAGTAAATAATATAATTTGATTAACATAAATATTTGTTAATAAAAATACAATACAATAGCAAATACAATACAATAATGAGGAGCCAAAAAATAAACACTTTCAAGCTGTAGAGAGATAGATACTAATGAAAAAAAATATATAAGAACACATAAAACCCAAAACATCAATTTTCAAACAGAATATGCGAGTTTCTCTTTTGACCGCACGGAGGAGCAGCTGCACCTCTGCACGAGTCCAGCGTTCACCCAAAACACTCTCTCTCTCGCTCGCTCGCTCTCTCTTTCTCTAACTCTCTCTCTCTCTCTCTTTCTCTCAGACACACACACACACACACACACCCTCCTTATAAACGGAATCTGTCTGTACGCAGGATCTCGCATTCTCGCCCTCCCTCACATCATCTCTCATGTGCGCGCGCTGTCATTAACGCACGCACGCACGCACCGCAGCAGCAGCGCACGCCAGACGCGCTCGAGCACACGGTTCGGTTCGGACATGATACCGGCGCGGACCCGGAGATGAGGCTCAGAAATGGCACCTTCCTAACAGTCTTACTCTTCGGGTTATGTGGGCTAATATCGTTATCCTGGTACACCGCATTCAGCAATTCCAAAGGTAAGACCCACGGCTGGAGGCGCGTGTTTACGCTAACGGAACGCATCATGTGTGGAAATGAAATGCTCTTGCGTTCTGTCATGCATTCAAATGCGCCACTGAAGCGCTGGAGCTGCGGAACACTGAACAGCTGTTCAACGCAACGCTGCTTCTGCTGCTTGGCGTGTTTGTGTTTGTACACCGTATGTTTTCAACTGCTCCTCAAACTATCAAAGAGGCCTGCTGAGGTTTCCCAAATTACTACATAACGTTTTAATCGATATTAGCGCTTCGGTTTTGAAGCAAATCTACGGTTGGTCAGAGAACCAGTTTCTTCTGAGATGTTTGCTTGTTTGTTTTTGTTGGGGTTTGATTGCTAAATGCACTTTTTCAAACAAGGAACCTACGTTTTCTGTCTAACAAATGTTTTGTTTAGTTCTTGAGATGTTTTTTTTTAATAAGATGTTTATAGAAGTCTAGATGCATTGATGGTTTCATGAAGAACCTTTAACATCTAAGAAACCTTTTCGTTCCACAAATATTTTTTTATAGTGGAAAAGGATTCTTTAGATTTCTAAAATGTTCTTCAGACTCTTTTGATTGTTTAAGAACTGTTTACTGTTTGGAAACCCAAATTGGTTCTTTATGGAATCACTGTAAAAATCTAACTTTTGGAACCTTGGGTAACTCTCTAATTTACTTGTTCTTCACTTGTTCCAAACCAGTTTAATTAAAAAAAAAAAAAGTTAAACACATTCATTCATTCATTTTCTTTTCAGCTTAGTCCCTTTATTAATCTGGGGTCGCCACAGTGGAATGAACCGCCAACTTATCCAGCATATGTTTTACGCAGCGGATGCCCTTCCAGTCGCAACCCATCACTGGGAAACCCATACACGCAAACACCATGAGAACATGCAAACTCCACACAGAAATGCCAATTGACCCAGCCGGGGCTCGAACCAGCAACCTTCTTGCTGTGAGGCAATCGTGCTACCCCCTGTGCCTACATGACACCCATGTTAAACACAAAAGAAGATATTTTTTAAAATGCTGGAAACCTGTGACCATTGACTTCATAGTATTTGTTTTTGCTACTATGGAAGTCAATTGTCACAGGTCTCCAACATTCTTCAAAATATCATCAGAAGAAAGAAACTCAAGCAGGTTTGGAACAAGTGGAGTGTAAAGTGTTGGTATGATGGTGTACAGTAGTTGCATTTGAATTGTCATTTTGTTTGCTTTCTTGGTTAGATGTGTTGGAACCTTTCTGTTTACATCTTGGTGACTGATATCTCACAACGCTCTGTTAAAGGTGGCACGTAAACTAAAGCGTGACGTTTGTGACCTATGAGAAGTGGCTTTTTTTTCAAATCATGGTCAAGTCTTCCGAAGTTGCTCTGTTGACCTTTTCCCCAGTTGGTTCTGGTATTAAAATCTATTTATATCAAGCTCTACAGCCACATGCTTCGAATTGAGTCTATTTTCATTAATTAAGCGTCATGGTTAGACTTGTGTGCACATAATAGCTGAACTTTCTTTTAGTCTGTCAGGGCAAACCCTTTGGATACAGGTGTGAAAGAAGGACTGAATTTCTGACAGGTGAAAATGAGTTTCTCTCTCTCTCTCTTTTCATCTTCTTTTTCTCTTATGTCTGAGTAGTTGGGAAATCCTATCTGGCTAATTGCTTTTGCTTTATCAAGTGCAAAACCTCTATAGCTGTTTATAGGACACAGGTCTTTCATTTATGTCCGTCTCACTGGAACATGTCCTTCTTCTTCTTCTTAATCCATTGATGAATGTATACTGTAAATGAACCCAGTGCTTGAACATGTCAGTAACGTCCTGCGCTCCTGTCATTATGAACATCTGCTTTTGCTCATCTCATCGGTTGACCCCAAACCTCTTATCCTTTACCCAAACATTTTTTGAGTGCAGAGAGTGTTTAAATTCTGTTTTGGAGAGTTTCGCTGCTGTGGAAAGCAAATGTACACTGGAAGAATATGTTGAAACAAGTTACACTCAGAAATTACTAGAAAAGTTCAGAATCAATCACAAAGAAATTGAAAGTAGCACATCAAATTGAATGTCAAATACTGGAGTAGAAAAATGAAAAAGTTGAATTGCTCAAATAATCTTTATTTACAACTTTGACCGTTTTTTGTGTATTCAAAAATTGATGTACAGTTATAGTATCTTATATAATGATTTGATTTTACAGCGCACTGTGGATTGTTTGAACAAGTTTCTGAATCTGCCTAATCCTTTTATCCGGTTGTAAATGATTTGACTATTTATTAATTTTGTTTATTTTCTTGTAAGAAGATCTTTTAGTATCATGTGTGGGTGTGTGTGTGGGGGGGGGAGGAAGTATTATATAGCCCGTATCATGTTGGTCTTTTTTCCCAACCTAATCTATTCAACCCCTGTCTGTCTTTAAAAAAAAACCAAATATATATATTATTTTTTGTCTGAATGGGCTCATCACAATTGGTGACCTCTAAGGTTTTCAGTTACAATAGACACACCACAGTATATGTGAACTTCTCTGACATCATGGGCAATTTCACAACAACTGTCAAGAAATTCACATTGTTATTGCAAAAAAAAACAAAAACTAAAAAGAACAAATATATATATATATTTTTTTAATATAAAAATTAAAATGATTTTAAGCATGGATTAAACTGTAGTGCAAATCATCTGATTAAAATACATTTAAATGTATAATTATATTGCAGTGACCTTCTTTAACACAAAAAAACTTTATCGTAATGGGGAAAAAACACTCTTACTAATACTTTGCAACAGTGAATTGTAGCTCATATATTTTTCATATGAATCACCATAACTGCTCTCAACACCATGTATATTAATTGAGAACTTTACATTATGGCATGTGCTTAAAAGGATAGTTCACCCAAAAATGAAAATTACCTCACGAGTTTCTTTCTTCTGTTGAACACAAAAGAAGATATTTTAAAGAATGCTTTTTTCTGAGACCCATTGACTTCCATAGTCTTTTTTTTTTTTTTTTTTTTTTTACTATGGAAGTCAATGGGTACCAGCTACCTACATTTTTCAAAATATCTCCTTTTGCATTCAACAGAAGAAAGAAGCTCAAGCAGGTTTTGAACAAATGAAGAGTGAGTAAATGATGACAAAGTTTGCATTTTTTGGGTGAACTAACCCTTTAACTCCTGTGCACATATACAGTAGGGGCAGGTTTTATATTTATTTTGCCACCGAGTATTGAGGTTATAATCAAACTGTGGTTGTCTAGGGATGATTTGTTGGAGCTGTGAGAATGGTAACAAACATCTTGTACCTGTTCAGACATGCCTTTACAACACAGTCAGAGGAAGCTGAAGAAAGACGTAATTGCATGCCTTTGAAGGAGAAATTTTGTGAGCTCACACTGAAATTTTTACAAGTAATCTTATACTATTAGCCTCGCGGCCAATTACCACTTTGTCACTTTGTGTTTTTACAAATCTAATTTGTGAAAGCTGCTTTATTTACACTTGGCCTCATTGTAAGTATGTCTAAAGAAAACTTAATCTTAATCTTATATGTGTGCATATAGGTCAAAGATGAGGTGACATATTTAGATGTCTGTCTCAAGTTATATTTACATGTATTCAATTTCTACATCTATAAAAAGTAAGTGTTTTGAAAGTAAAATGTCAAAATATAGGTGAAATAATGTTCTGTCATCATTAATCATAATATATTAATGTAAAACAGTACTCTGATCTGTACTTGATATACAATTTATTATAATGTATATTATTTGATATATTTAATATCATGCCAACTTTTATTCTAATTAGAATTAACAATGCTATCTTGATCAAAATGGGTTTAAACAATGGTGGCAAAGTATCGCAATGTGAAATTGCATTTATCTAGTATTTTGGGATATTTATAGTATTTTAGTTTCATCAAATTATTTTTCTTCTAAATAATCCTCGCAAGTTAAATTAATGGCATTTACTAAGTGTCTGCTGTAAATCATGGTAAAATGTATGATTGTAATTCCTTAATTGGATCATATTTCTGAAATATGTAACAAATTTTAAGCTGTATTACACTTTTGATCCTTTGAATATCCATTTTTAGTTTTTGCTTTATTCACAGAAAGAAACAAGATATGCACTGTGCTTTATTTTAACTTATGATTAGAATTTACAGAATTTAGTCTCATACATTTTTTTAATGTTGTCTTTGTGTCGTTGAGCTCCAGGATGGGACTGAACGTTTAGTTTAGTTTTAGACAGTTTGCATGCGTGCTGAAAATAGAGATGATAATCTCTCTGGCAGATCATATCTGTGATGATGCGTGTTAGTAGTCCTATATGGTATGTGCCAACTGAAAGACAGCATAACACGCTCGAGCAACTTTGGCACGAGTAATATTTACATATGTAGATGAATTTACGTTTGTCAAGTATCATCTGTTATGCATCTCCAATCACTTCCTGAAGTGGTTTATCTTCAATGTGTTTTGAATGACATTTATACCTTGGGTGTTCCAGAAAGCAGGTTATGTGACATAACCTTATAAGTTTAAGGATATGTAAGATAACCTTAGCATTTAGGTCCAAAATCTGGGGTAACTTTCAGGGCAAGTTGCCATAGCAAAATATATTTTATGTTCCAGGGTTAGTTCTGAGTGATTTGTATGTTTCTTACACTGTATACCATATTTTGTAAGTGCTCAATAAAAGACTTTAAAAATATATTTAATATTCTTATCTTGTGGGGTGGATCTGCTTTATTTTTGATTTAAAAAAAATGCTTTTCAATACAATGTATTGCTCATATAGCTTCATTATAGACCATTTTGAGGGATGTAAACAAAAACAATGGTCCCAACGTATTTCCTGTTTTACATTTTTAATTTCCATAGCTTCCGAGAATCCAAAAGCTGAGCTGAATCCAAATTATGATTGCTGTTTTAACATTAAGTTATGATTGAATTGCCTCTTGTTACAGTTAGGAAATAGTTTGATAACAAGCAGGAAATGTTCATGGGCCAATGACATCACCACATTGAAATGGTCTATAGAAATATATTTTATCTTATAACAAATGTGAAAGCAAAATAGCCATAAAAATGTATAATCCTACATTATCCTGTAATCATTTTTTATTTGTTAATCATCATCATTAATTTATTGTATAATTAGCATCTAAGAAACATAATTCTTGTTAAAAAAGGATTCACAATCAGTAATATAAAATAAAGTACAACTTCCAGTAGGTGACCATAAACTGTAAGAACATAACCCCCTATTTAACAGAAGAGGTGTGACACACTGCTTTTTGGTGTCTGTTTCCATGGTGACTCTTGATTTCAGAGTTCTGTTGAGAATGTCTGTTGTGTTCAGGGTTGACATACTCTGAGTTAACTGAACTTACTCTCAGGACTAGTTTTGGAACAGATATACCGTGAGTAAGCAGGTTTAGGGTTAACCAACCCAGAGTTCAGGGATTAGCAGATGGTAAGCTAACATTTTTTTTTGGGATCGAACCCAAGGTATTTTCGTGATCAGATAACAGATGATCAGAGAAAACATTTCAAATACATGTAAATGGGACACAATTGAACTAGAAAATTCTTTTTTTATTAAAAAAGAGCAATGTGAAAGAATTTGCCTTAGGAAAGTTATACAGGTTTGGACTATAGCTGAAGTAGAGTAAATGATCAAAACATTTTCATTTTTCTGCGAATTAAGCCTGGTAATTTGGAAGAGTTTGTGTTGATTAGCAGAGAGGCTGACTGCAGAGCTCACAGTATGACATCTGTCTGCTGCAGGTGAAAGCTTTACCTGAGAGATGGAGAGAAAGCTCTCATTATCTGCATCCTGAAAGAGATAAAGATCTGACTTGACCTCCTGCTCCTTCCCATTTACTTCTTGTTTGGTCTCTTTTCTCTCTCTTGGTTGCTCACTATCGGAGCGATCCTAGCAGGTATCACGTTGCCTTTCATTCCAGCTCGAGCTGATGTGCTATCTCTCTGATACTCCCCAGTTACCCAGAATCCTCCCAGCTGAGATGAGGCAAGGAATCTGAGCAACCTTGTATTGATTTAGTCCTTTGAGAGGGGGAAAAATGGGAAGAGTAACTAGAGACGTTGTCGGTTGTCTTCATGCAGGAATTAGCTCAATTTGTCAGTTTGTCTGAGGCCGGAGTCGCGTTTCTATAAATACAGATTGTATATCAAACAGTTCTCAATGATGTATTTGTACTGGTGTTGTTTTTTCTTTATGTATTCAGTTCAACCAGAATTGTGTAGAGCAGTGGTTCTCACTAAAATAAACAAAAAAGTTCTTAAAATTAATATTATCATGGGCTATGCAGACCTAACGGTTGGAAAATATAGCAGTAACTTAATGTCCAAGCATTCATGACTTTGAGATCAACTTCTGTCATGTCAGTTGAAGCCGATAGCCTAGTCGGCAGTGCACTGACATGTAGCACAACTGCACTACAATCATTCAGCTTGAGTCAAAACTCATGGATTTTTTTTCCCCGATCTCCCCCCTCCCTCTCTCTCCTGCTTTACTTACTGATAGTATACTAACATGTCATAGGAAAAAATAAATATAAACAAAACAAAAAAAAACCTTTTGTTGTTTCAGATAAGGGATTTTGTTAGCGTGTTAACACTCGGTGCTTAACAGTTGACATGCTAATAGCTAGCTACAGTAATTGAATACCAACTTGTGTGGTTCCTTGGTTATTTATAGATCATAATATATATTTTTAAAATATATTGTAGTTTGTTGTTGTCACAGTAATGCACACGAAGTATGTAAAGCCAGGCTGCACATTTGCAGTGTGTTTGCGAAGCATTTTCAACTGATTTACACTCTTTTCAAAAGTTCTCGTGGGCTTTAAATGGGCCTCATTTTGATTAAGAGAAATGCTAATGGTTTGTGGGGTTTAGTTGCACACACCCTTCCTGAAATGAGTCCAATTTTTTTTTTTACAATTTAATGTCCTTCCTCCTACAGTGTTTCAGTAGGGCTCAATGATTTCCACAGTTCTAAAAACATCAAAGTATCATTGAATTCAGTCATAAAATTGGAACTGACAGTATAAAGTGACATGTAACAGTATTTTGGCAAACGTAGGCCTATTTGATGTGTAAATATTAAAGCATGGAAAGACTGCTGTTTAAATATGAAATCTGCATATGTGACGCTTGTGGTGTTTTCATTGTCATACTGTAGACTCAATAACATAAAGTTAATCAAAAATCACTTATTCATTACAGTACATTACAGTAAACAGAAAGTCCTTTAGTTTAAAAAAAAAAAAGTTTGATCTTGCTTGAGTAATTACAGAAATTTCTCACTATTGCATGATACACTGTTAAAAATATGATATATAATTAGTAAGCCATGGCAATGTATTTTTTATGTCTCTTTAACTTCACCAAATAAGTTTACACTAGAACTACTAAGGTAGTCAGTTTGACCATTTTAAATGTTTGTAATTTTGTAAATTAGCGTTAAAATAAAATCTGTATAACTATAGTAGCCTACCCTGACTTATTTCATTCTTTATTCAACTTTTTTTTTAAATTAAAATTGCAAAACACAAAAGTGTTCTGAGTTTTTCTGCCTGCAGTGGCCTGTCAAATTGACCACATGAATTTCAGTGTCTGCTACTTTTTCCCCATGCCTCTTTTGCCTAGGCTATATTACAAAAAGTATAGTATTTTTTTTTTTTAGGGTAATGACTTACGACTGACATTCAAAGCTTAATTCTAAAATGTCAATATAAGCTTTGAATGTAAATTTGATGTGATAAATTCAGTTCAGTACAGTCTTGTATGAACAGACAGAATGATTTCCATTCTAGTAGTTCTAGAATTCTGCTAGTTCCAGTGTTTTCCATGTTTGAGTTTAATATAATTTAAGTTGTATTAAGTTGTTAACTTATATTTTTTTATATCTTGCAGAATGCACCCCTTAAAGTAACAGTGATAATGATAGCAAATTTTATTAATTGTTAAAGAATTATGCATTAACTGATTAAAACCAATTTGTATATATTTCTTTTAATAAATCATAAAAGATGCAACCATTAAAATGCAATAAACACACAATATAGGAAGACCTAAAACAGAATTTGGGATAAAACAAAACCAGCCGTGTCTCACAGGAGCTAATATGAGTGGGAGTCATTATATCAATCTAGGAGAGGTAGAGATTGAACACTCTCTGCTGAATTTGTCAAGGCAAAGCGAAGCTTAGTGTTCAAAGAACTGCCATTCAAGGAGGCGTTGAGCTGGTTATTTGTGTCTTTGTCTTGAGTGCATGTTGAAGCATGTCGCAGCATGATTGTGTGCTGGCGTGAGTTTTTATTTATGCTAATTTGTTATGTAATATCTTGTAATATCCTCTGGGTGCTGCTCTGTTATCCATGTGCATCAATCCAGCCAAAAAAAGGCTGAACTTGAAACAGAGACTGTGTTTTGATGATGAAATACCTTTTAATTATTCACAGCCAAGATCTGTACCTGTGCCGTTAATCACCCTGTGGCATTGCAACTACAGCTCACAGTCCAGTATAACATATCAACTTTTGAGTCATGCCATATTATTATTATAGGGATTGGACTAATTTTCTGTTTGTCTAATAGCGACTAGCGGGTTATTTATTATAGTTTGATTTGATATTTTTCACAGGAGATGAATTTAGAGACATCACCCACTGTAAATGTCTCATTTTGTTTTTACAAGTGTTTTACAATGTTAACTATTGATGGACTGCCAAAAACCTGTTTTTTTTTTTTTGTTCATTGCTCTTAAAATTATGTAATTTATTTCAACCCAATGTTCACATCTTGATGCCTTTGACAGTTTTTCCTATATGGTACATGTCAAATTCCTAAAAATGCAATAAACTTCCTCCTGTCCCCAATATCTGTCCCCAGACATGCCCATAAAGCACTGCAAATGGCAAAATTGTGCAGGAAAAACTGATTCAATGGGGTTGATTATAAGTGAATACATATAATGTGATCATTGTAAGGTCTAATGTAAAATATCTATATATTTTCAAGTAGTTAAAAGGATTGTTCACTAAATTCTATTGTTTTTTTTTACTCCACCTTTATGAGTTTCTTTCTTCTGTTGAACACAAAAGTAGATATTTTGAAGAATGTTGGTAACCAGACTGCTGGCGTTTTTATTCCTGCTATGAAAGTTGCAACGCATGCACATTGGAAATACATGGTTCAGCAGCATAGCTTTGTGAAACCACAAAAGGTGACTGCAGTTTCTAGGTATAATGTACGCTGTGGAGCAGTATGATGCCAACAACCTTTGTTCCTTTTCCAACTAATGATATTTACAGGGACTTATTATAGAGTTCTTTGCAGTTCATTATGCGATTCTTTTTACAACACCAAATAAATAACACAAAACAGTTTAACAGTGTCTAAGATTTGTAATTGAATATGTTTACCTCGTATGGACAACTTTTCTGGCACGGTCATTTTGCTCAGGAGCTCACTTTGTATGGTGTACTTGCACTTGACTTCAAGTCCAGTGAAGCATGGTTCCACAAAAGAAGTAAAGTCAAGGTAAAATATACTCTCAGTAATGTTTTTCAGATGTGCAAAAATGTAGATAGAACCCTCTAGTGGATTTGTCATCTGAAACGTGCAATAAAATGTACATGGGGCAATGTATTTTGCAAAAATGTAGGGTGAGGCACACATTTCTAGTGAGTCTGGGTTGGAAAGTCTATTGGTATTGTCAACGTTTGGTTGACAACAATTTTTGAAAAATCTTTGTGTTCAACAAAAGAAACTTTCAGAAAAGAAGCTTTTTTGATCACTTACTTTGAGAGAAGTGAACCTGACCTGCACAGCACTTTGATGTGGTTTGTGTCTTGGAAGAATAATGTAGTTTTCCCCCATAACTTCAGCACTAATCTAGCAGGATTCTTTGAAAATAGGAGGGTTTATTATCCATTTAAAATTGCATCCTGGGACTTCGGCGTTCTGTTCCTGTTTCCTTTTACCAACCGTTTTTGCCTGTATAATCTTCCTCAGGAAAAATGGTCTGCAGCTTGAACTCTGGTCAAGTTAAGCACCAAAGTTTACTACTTGTTAAAATGTATGCTGTCTTTTCACAGCCAACTGTTGCTTAGAGACTTTTGTCATAGTAGTGGCCCCAGAAGGAGGCCCCAAGAGCTTAAGACACTGAGCTGTTTCCTGAGTAAGCTCAACAAACAACATAAACGTAACGATCTGTCATCCATGATGTGCAAAGTAGTTACTTAGTACACTTTTACAGTAACACATTAACAAAATGAGTGACCGATAAAGAAACAATTCAGTTCATTTGAGTGTGAAAGGCTAGATTGGAGTGCTAATTTAGTTTTGTTTTTAAGGTGGATATTGCTTTGGGCTTAATCCTGATTTGTTGTGTGTGTGTGTGTGTGTGTGTGTGCGCGCGCGCGCGTGTGTGTGTGCGCGTGTGTGTGTGTGTGTGTGTGTGTGTGTGTGTGTGTGTGTGTGTGTG
>CAIGQV010016735.1:27759914-27784943 GCA_903798115.1 Danio jaintianensis
TTTATATTAATTTTGTTTTTTTTACTATTTGTTTTGGTGAAAAAAAAAAAATCATCATCATCATCCACACCAACAGATAATAGATAATGTTCTGTTTATTACAGTTGTCATATGCCACTTTATTCACACATTTGTTGGATTGTTTTAGTGTAAATATTCATTTGATTCAATTGCAATTCTTTACTGGAGGATTCTCTGCACCATTTTGGATATATAATTAGTTTCACAAGGAGATCTGTAGTACCTGGAGAAAATGTCTGTCCATCCGTTACCATTCATCTTGTTGACAGCTGCTCTGCAAGTACAGCTCCCTTGCAAATATGAGCTAGAAATATGTTGCCTGCTTGCTGTCATCATTGCTCATGAGGAAAAAAATCTTGGAGGGAAGCCCCAAGGACCCTGATGACTGTGTGTCAAGGTCAATACGTCTTGTAAAATATCAGATAATTTGACCAAGGCAAGGTTACATCTGGTTGTAAAATGTCATGTGGTGTGACCAGGGGCATCTCTAGACCACTATTGCTGAAATATCACCATTCACTGGTAAAATATTACTAATCATTCATTGTGTTTGTGTAATGAATACTGATATACGAATCTTTTTTTTTCTTCCTCTGGTAGTATTTTTGCAGTCAAGTGTTTTGTGTTTTATTTCAGAGTTTCATACTCCTTTTGTGCTGTTTTTTTTTTATTGTATCAGTCTTTTGCTCTAAATTGTTAAATGGGTTTTGCCAAAAGATTTATTCATTCGGACAGTTTACTTATGCACTGTATCATTTGCAGTTTCTTTGAAATAGTAATGGATTTTTATTTTAGAAGACAGAAAACAAAAGATTACTATATGTGTTTGGTATTTACTTTCAGTACATTGTTTGAAAACAAAACGTCTTCCATATTTTATGAATGACGAAATCACTTTTTATGGAAGGTGGTAAATGACTTCTGAACGTAGAAGTAAAGTTTATTTACAGCCATTTAAACACATTTTTAAAAGTACATTCTGAAATATATATTTGAAAATGATGATTAATATGTGTACACTCGCATGATTTTTTTTTTCTCTAATCCACAAGCCAACATTTGTCCTCATGTGCCCCTATAGATTTTATTGGTCATTTCATAACCGCACATCCGGATCAATAAAGCTGATTAGCATTTGCCACAACTCAATGACCTCAGTGTTAGTCCTAGTACATGAGCAGGGTCCAGATCAGGGTTATTATACCTAACTAACACTAAAATTATTATAAAAAAACTGCTGAAATAAACAAACTGAAATAAAATATGATCCCCTTTCAAAACAAAAAAAAAAAAAAATCATTTAGCTGTGCTTGTAATGCTAAAATAATTAACTGAAAGCTTTTTATTTGAGCAACCTATCAAAGTTGTTGTTTTTTCCATTGCTGCATGCTTTTTCTCTGGTTTGTTTTGAAAACTGAGTAAAACCCATTATTTTTCAAATATATATAAATATATGTAAATATAAATTTTTATTACAAAATTTACAACACTCAACTCAGGAAACAAGTCTACGTAAACTTCAGCTCGAAATACCCCTTAGATCATTTTTATAATTCTTTGAAACTGCCCCGTTTAGGCTTTGATCCAAATTGTGCTGTTTTGGTGGCTGTCGCTTTAAATTTAAATGAGATTGTGCTCCCAGCCAGAGGACGGAGCTACAAACACCTGTGCCTCAGTAAGATTGTCACTAAAGGCCAGGACTTTACTCCTCTGATGACATGTACAAAGGGATAATGTCAATCAAAGTGTGTCTGCAGGTTGTTTTTACGAAGTGTGATTATATAAAATAGAATTAATGAATGTTTACCTTTTAGAGACTGGCTATATGCACACACTGTTGGCACATACCTGTGTTTAAACCTCTTATAAATGTGATTTTTATTGCATAATCGGTCCCCTTTAAGTCGTAAAATCTAAAACTTAATATTTGTGTTTGTAATAAAATATAATCCGCCAGATTAAACATTTGTAACAAATCACGATCTTCGCTTTCTGTGAAATGAAGAGTGACAAAGTGAGCTGATAAAAATCTATAATCCAAGCGTAATGGGGACAAATATATAAACCAATTTGTAATAAAGTACTGACCAGTAAAAAAAATGTATGGCTGTTAACCTGCATTTTCTCAATTTACTCCACACACCATGGTAATTGTTGAGATTTCAGTAATGCATTGGAAGAGATTGTTTGGTTTGAGTGCAGTGTTGAACAAACGACATAATGAAACACAGCATTGAAGATGCAATTAAAAAGCAGGAGACGACCTGTAGGGTCACTTCAGTAAGCGCTTGTATGTACACTGCATGTCTCATGATCTATAGATAGTTTGATTCCTGCTGTGCCAGCCATCTGTTCCTTCAGGAGTTTGTGCATATTTATGTTTGTGTGTCAGATTCACACTTACACACTGCAAAATATGTCAGTGATTTTAATAGATGCATTTATATAAACCTGCTAATTTGTTAACCCGTTTTCCTACCAAATACTGTGGAAGAACTCTTCGATTTCACAGCAGAAATGGCTGTATACTGGATCTATAATATTTTCTCCTCTTTTTCAATCGTTTTTACCACAGCTTTTGGCTTTTATTTTTGCAGAAAACATCAGGGAAAGTACTCGTTTGAAATGTTTCTCTTCTGTTGACATCAGATTTGTAAACATTTTAGGAAGAGGTTTGGCACGTTGCATTTGAAAGTCATTGATCTCCCAAAAATGAAAATTGTCATCATTTACTTAACCTTCACTTGTTCAAAACCTGTTTGAGTTTCTTTTTTCTGTTAAATGCAAAAAGAAGAATTTTTTTTTAAAATGCTGGTAGCTGGCACCCATTGACCTCCATAGTATTTTTTTATTACTATGGAGGTCAGTGGGTGCCAGCAATTAGCATTTTTCAAAATATTTTGTTTCATTGGTAGTTTAGTAGGTTGGTATATTATCATATATCTTATATGAGGTAATGAAATATGTATTTGTACCTAAAATTTGAGACCTCTGTAAAACCTAAAATGGTAAAATGATACCATATTTTTAACCCTTTGAGTACGATCACACTGATGTGATCAGTCTAGGCTGGTCTCTACAGTATAAGATAACCAAGGTGTGATTTGAAAAGTTCAGTCTGTGATGTGATCAACTGCTAAATTCAAATCTATGATGACTGGTGTTGAGGCGGAGCTTTATTAACATTCATTCATTCAAATTTTATTACAGACTCAATATCCAATTAAAAACAAACAAAAAAAATTCCATAGCATATAAGAAACCAAACAATTTACAAAATACAGCAATATCAATGTTTCCACAGCTCTGATTGATAGCGTGTACTACTGACCTCTGTTTGATAAACACACAATAAACTTGTTGTTGGAAGCATCAATTAGGAAGATAGATTTATGCATACGATTCTGTAGCAGTGCTTTAAAAGTGATCACTCCCGCACTTGCAAACATTTCATTTGCACTATACCATCTAGGTCTCCTTAATAAAATTCTCAAAGCATCATTATAAGCAATTTGAAGCTTCTTTAAGCTAGATGCTCTATTGTTAGACCACAGGTGAGCAGTGTAAAGTGAAGTATGCTTTGAACAATGATACTTTCACCTTACCTGTACAGAAGCTAAATTTGCGTCGAAGTATGTTTGCCTGTATATACATCATACGACATTGCCTTTCAATATCATATACACACTCTTTAGGTTTAAAATGTTTACTCTTCTTCTCCCTGTTAATCAGCTTTTTTCAAATATTTTGGGAGAAGTTGACAAATTAACGTTATAAACCCAATCAGCTTTCCTTTCTCTACTGAAGCACAGAATAACATGTCGGCACCCATCAAAGATCAAGTAATATGATCATTTTTAAGCTATTTACACATTAAAATACATGTACTTACACCTATTTGAGAATCGGATTATCAGATATTAGGTATTTAAAACATGTGTGTGGATAGGTTAACAGTTCTGGCAAAATATCTTCTTATATTTTCTTTCAAGGTCTTATCAGTCAGGCTTTACAGCAGATCTTGATGAAGTTTTGTCATGCACAGCTCACCTGACGGCTTGGCCATAGTGCCTGTTCATTCTCGCCAGCCATCTGCCACTGTAGTGCTTCCCGAGCTGGCAGTTCAGTGGGCATGGATCCATATGAGGGTATGTTGAAGGGGAGGGACCTGCCTGATTCACTGATCTGAGCTCAAATGTGTTTTAAATGAATTCTGGGCTGCTCGCCCACATGCTAAGTATGCCACATAACAAACATGTGCACAAATGTACACAACGACATTGTGTTCTCTCTCCACTATGCAGTCAAATACACAGCCAAACAGAAATACAAATTTGCACCTCTTGGTAAAACAGACTTCTCAGGTGGCGCTGTGGTTTTCACACTCATAGTCTGTGGAAAAACAGCATAGACAAGTTCCTCTTAATGCTGAGTGTAATGTCAGTAAAAAAAAAATTAATGACTGAAAAGAGTGAAAAGACAGAGTGGTTAGACACCTAGTGGTGGTGATGTCAAAGCTGTATAAATGGGTTGTAGTTTTATTTTAACCTCATTTTACATTTACTTTTTGTTTATTTATTTATATTTATTTCATTAGACATGCACATGAGCAGGATAAGACCAACAAAAGCGCATTTGGAATTGCTACAAGTTCAAGTGAATCCAAAACATATGTTGCAAAGTTTTAAAAATAAATTATTTTAAAACAAGATTGAACAAAGTGCTACTAAAACAGTGTTGGACAAAAAAATATGTATTTTCTTTTAAATTAGTACATTTAAATTAGCAAATGTAAATTTAAGAATGACTTTTTTTTTTTTTTTTACTGGTCGAATCATTCCAGTCTGTGGGAAGAGGACTAGATTAGATCAGTTCAGTTGATCAGTCATCATTTATAGGTTTTGTGAAAAACACTGGTTGTTTAACACTAGAACTACCAAGACAGTCAATATGACTGTTTTTAAGTTTTGTAATTTAACAACTTTGTTAAAATAAAAAATATAGTACAATGACTTTTCCTGAATGTGTGCCTGTATTTCATTCTAACATTGTTATTTTATTAAAATTACAAAACACAATGTAGTTCTGAGTGTTTTAACGTTCAATGGCCGTTTTTTTTAATTGACCACATGCATTTCAGGCTACTTATTCCTGTGCCTTTGAATATGTGTATACTTCTGTTGCATAACCAATTTCTGCTAACAAAAACATAACTTTGTGAAAACAAAAACATAACTTTAGACGTGTCTTTCAAAAACAATATTTTCACTGCAGTGAAAGCCAGACAAAGTAAGGTACGCCTCTTCGGTGGGAAGCTAAGTAACTAATAATAATAGTTATATTATAAAAAAAATATTATATTTCTAGGGTGTGTACTTCATAAAATATGATGACAGACATTCAAAGCTTAATTTTAAAATACCAGTAGAAGCTTTTGGGGATGTAACTATTCACCTGACTCACGATTTGATACGATTCACGATACTAATCTCACGATTTACGATTTAGTCACGATTTTTTAACAAAATTATTTGAGACAAATTTAAGGTGAACAAGAGCCCTTTCATTTTTTTCTCAAATGCTGCACTTTTTTTTTCTTCTTTTTTTTACAAAATAAAATATTTTCTGCAATAACTAAATTGAAATCTTAAAACAAAATCCAAATCAAAAATGAACAATACAAACTAAAGAAGGCTCTTTAATACAAACAAACTAAAACTGTGACTGTGCTGGGATTTTTTATTTTTTTAAAAGAAGTGTCAGCATATCTATGTTTTCTGGTATAAACTGAGATCTTTGCACATTTACAGTGTCCTCTGCTGATGAAAAACCTTTCACTGGGGACTGAGATGGCTGGTGTGGAGAGGAAAGCCTTTCCAAAAACAGAGAGCAGTGTGTACAGAGGTGGTCGATAGACCACTTTGCTCCAGGGGACTGGCCACTGGCGTAAAATACTGATTATAATATATGATATAATAAGCTGCTCTCACCATAAAACATATTTGATTAGAATGTGAAAGTTTAAGTACTATCAGAATTTATTTTTATAATGAAAACGCTTAGATGGATGTTTTTAAAAAGGTATCACCATTACGAATTTTAAGCAATGGGGACTGGCCAATAAAATATTATAATCAGTAAAATACTGATTATAATATATGATATAATAAGCAAATTATTAAAATATGCATAAACTAATTTGAAATGGGGAGGGTAAAAATAATCTAATACCTGTTACAGAACAACTTTCTCTTTTAGTCTAAAAAACATCTTCACACATTCGCTATGAAAACACTGATGCACCGTGTGATCTCCGTAGCACTCATGAGAGCAAGCGGAGCTGCCAATCCTCCGGTCAGCGTGGTTTGGTCTATTAATAGCTTTTTGCGTATAGACGTCTGTGACAGTAGTTTTTCACTGGGCTGACGGTTGCATCATATTTGTTGTTCTGTTAGTGTAAGTAAACGTCTTTTTTTTCAGTATTTGCACACAGTTTGTGTTTTGTCTGGCGCACATCACCTCTGTCATATTAGTCTGACGCCACACCTCTTGCTCGCCGCTGATGTGCAGGTAAAGCGAGTTTGCGCCTGTAACACAGCACCCCCTTTGTTCAAAAATGTATCGCGATTCATTCGACATTTGTACCGGTTTGAATCGTCACATATTTGAATCGATTTTCAACCCGGCTCACGGTGAATCGTTACATCCCTAGAAGCTTTGAATATAAAAATGATGTGAGACAAATTTAATTCAGGACAGAATGACTGCTATGCCATTTCTAGTAGTACTACAATTCCGGTAGTTCCAGTGTTAATTGAAAATATACGACTCAATAAGTTTTTTGTTCACATTGGACAATGCAGGATCTCTGATAAATGCTCTTTAACAAAGTAGAGAGGGTGAATAAGTTCTGGGTCATTTAGATTGATTGTTTTCAAGGAAGCTGAGCCAATTAGTTTTTTGGGGTTTAAAATCAACTTGAGGATGTGGACATTCCAACAGTTTTCTGAGTTCCAGTACCACTTTGCTAATGTTTGTGGTGCTCATGAATATAAAACAGATGAAAAGTAATCAAAGAAGAGAGGACTTTGAAAGTGCCTGCAGAGAGGAGCTTGTTCTTTTAAAACCGGAGGGATTTGTCTGAGTGTTTTCTTTTCATGTCTGAATCACTCCAGCGGTGACCGGTGACAAGCAACTGAACAAGCTGAAATGGAACTTTAGAGAAGTGCTTCAAAAACTATGTCCAGTAGACACAGTTTATTCATTTGATTTCTTTTAGTGTTTATTACATCTTTTCAGTCAGTGTGTTTCTTGGCTCCATTCAAAGTCTGAGGCTTTTTGTTCACAGAGGAGCTTTTATTTGGCAGTAGAAATAATGAAAAAAGGTCAAATTTGGTCTGAAAGATATTCAATAATTATTCAGTGTTGAGTCAACTTTTAAAAAGCAACTTCATTTCAAGCGGTATAAGCTTGGATAATTTTTGGTTTGTCATTCCTTTCTTAAACTGTCTATCTACACAATGTTTGTGGGTTTCTAGGTGTCCTTGTTTATTGGGGCATAGTGGCATAGTCTGACATCTAACCCAACCCAGTTGGGTCAAAATAAACCAATGCTGGGCTTCTAAAATTAACCAAACCAGGTTATTTCAACAGGATAATTAACCAAAAAAATTCACTTTTTGCCATCATTTGAACTCAAAAGAAGAATGTTAGTAACAAAGCAGTTCACAATAGCCATTGAATTTCATAGTATTTTACCTACTATGGAAGTCAACAGTTTAAAATGGAATGGGACATAGATGCATAAATAGTAAACAACATGAAATCAACCCAAAAATACATGAAAGACACTTTTCAGATTTTATTTTTGAGGCCAGGCACGAACAGAGCCGAATTGGTCACTTTGGTTGACTCATTTGTATTTATTTAATAATGATGCACCACCAACATGTAATTACTGTCAAGCTGCTCTCACCATAAAACATATTTGATTAGAATGTGAAAGTTTAAGTACTATCAGAATTTATTTTTATAATGAAAACGCTTAGATGGATGTTTTTAAAAAGGTATCACCATTACGAATTTTAAGCTATCAAATATTGAATTGAAAAATCATATTTAACTTTTAATATACAGTTTTTGTGAATTTTATTTATATATTTCTATTTGTTTATGTATCATTTGTTATTGAAATATGAAGTTGTTCTTATGTAATGTTTTTGGAGGTGGAGGCCATAAGTTGCTGATGTAGCAATAAATAAATAAATAAATAAAGTCGACAGTTTAACCCTTGTGTGCTGTTCAAATTTACTACCCTTTCATTATATTTGTGGCTGGTTTTGCCCTATTGACTTCCATTATAAATGACATTTTGTGATTGCAAAGCCATGACCGCATATAATCATGCATTCTTAATTGTTGGTGGTTTTCCTTATTGGGAAGAGGTAAAATGTGTAATTTTTTATGAGAAAGTTGTGGCAAAATGAAGACTCACAATCACCCCAGAGTGAACTAAAACATCCCCAACAACACACACAAGGGTTAATAACCACCATACTTCAAAATATATTCTTTTTTTGTGTTCAACATAAAAAAATCTTACTGGTTTGAAACAATTTCAGTTAATAAATGTAGCAAATTTAAAATTTGAATGGTCTCTTTGACATTTTCTTGTGTCAAGTCTTGTAAAAGCTTGAAATGTAGCAAACTAGTCATATACAGTAAAGTAGACCTCTTTAATGTCTTTTTAGTGGTGCTTTTTGTGATGTTGAAGCTTAACAGCTCCATTACTCGTCCTCTTGAAAAAAAGTCAAAAGGTGTAAATTGCCTTTTTAATGAGATCAGAACCAGAATGTCTTTTTTTTTTTTTTTTTTTTTTTTTTTTTTCTCTCGCACTGTGGGGATGCAGTAAAATTCACTTAGGCTGCTGGTTCACTATGTTTATGGCCCTTAAGCCACCATGAACACACAGCTTTTGTGGGTTTTCCTGACCGATCAAGCCGTTAACTTTCCCTGCATTTTTTGCTTTCATTTATCACAATAAACTAGCTTCACGAGAAGCGGAGGAATCAATCGACAAGAATACTCGCTTAACTACCCCCTCTTGTTCTCTCCCTCTCCATTACTTTCCACATTTATCTCTCTCCCCCCCCCTTCGGTCCAGCTCTATCAGCCTCATCTCTTTACCTCATTTCCCTGCTCAAGACACCGATTGATTGGGATTGGTCTCGCTGCTGATTGTGATGGTTTTTTTCGAATTCTTTGTGCACACATAGCACTCTTTCTTGAGGCCATAGATTGAAGCGCCGAGCTCTCCTGTCCAGACTCAAGAATACGGATGGCGAACCATTACGGATGATTGAGGGGAAACCTCGAGGTGGCTTTATGTCTCTCCTTGACCTGCAGCTCAAACATTATGTTGTCTGCGTGGAGATGGAACTATTTCATTATACAGCAGTGTGTGGTGGAGGAATACGGAGGTTAATGGTGTCGTGCAGTGCCCAGCTGTCATGTGAAGGACAACGCTTTCAGTTTTGAGCTCTTTTAAGTTAACTACTGATATATTGCTGGGTTTTGGCGATGGCATCTGATGCTAATTCACATTGATCAGTTTTGTCTTTGTTTTGTATCAAATAAGGAGGGTAATGACTGTTTTGTTGTTTTAGCTACAGTTTTATTGTGCGATATGACTGAGCATTTTATGCGTGTTGTTATTGGATTTTTGCACATAAACATTTTAATGGTTGAAGGTTCCCCAAATGTGAGGTTATCAAATGACTAATTGGTTTTACAGGCTGGATCTCAATTTGCTGTTGTATTGCGCTCTAAAAGAATGTGCTTCTGGTAATTAGAATAGGAATGGAACTCATTAGGAACTGAATTCTTGAGTACTTTTAGTAACACATTTTAAGAGTTTTGTTTTTCTTGTTGTTTTAAAATGTTTTACATTTTAAAGTTCTTGTGAAATTAAAACAAAGTTTTTTTTTAGATGTTAGAATCAGTGTGTTAGTTTTAAGGATCTCTATAAGCTAGTGTGCTACAAAACAGTGACAAAATTCGTGTTTAGAATATGTAAACCTGATATAAACCTCCAAAGCTTGCATTTTGTCACTTCCGCTTAAATGGATCAAAGTTTTTTTTTTTTTTTTTTTTCATGTCTCCTCATACTTCAGTTTCTCATCAAATCTTGACCAATCAAATGCTCTCTAATATCTGACATGTCCCGCCCCCTTCAAGATGCTTTTCATTTGCTTTTAATTTGATGCGATTGATCTCAACCACTCTCACTGACAGAGCTGTGATAAAAACGAAACGCTATTGGCTGTTTTTAAAAAAAAAAGGGAGATGAGTTACTAGTCACACCTTCTCTTTGTTTCAGTTGAGATTACGTCAAATATCAAATAAGAAAATTCACATTTCAAAGCACATCACGGCACCATTAAACTTTAAATAATATAATAAAAAAAGCATTTAACTACAATGATTTTAAGGGCTTTTTCACACGTGTAGATTGATTCTAAAATTTGTCACATGCAAGTAAACTGTAATTCCACTGGTCAAAGTGCACATTTGTTTTATCTATATTTCAGTCATGCATCAGACATTTTTTTTATTTTTATTTATTTTATTTTTTTTAAGCTTTCGTTATTGTTATTCATTGGGTCAGTTTGGTTGGCTTACTTTCTCATCACACACAAACATCTCCTTTTTCAAGTGTTCTTTTTTTTCAAACATGCCAAAACTACTTCATTCAGACCATTTCAGACTCGCTGTTTTGGTGCTGATTTCATAGTACATATTTGACCAAACAGGTCACACTTTACAATAAATGTAATGTTGTCCATTAGCTAATGTATTTACTAACATGAACTAGGAATGAACAGTGCTTGTACAGCATTTACTAATGGTAGTTAATGTTCATTTTAACATTTACTTATGCGTTACAATTCAAAGTTGTGCTTGATTACATTAGTTTATGCACTGCGAGTTAACAAGAACTAACGGTGAATGACTTTATTTTCATTAACAAAGATTAATAAATGCTGTAATGTATTGTTCATTGATTGTTTGTGTTAGCAAATACATTAGCGTTAACTAATTAAACACTTATTGTGAAGTGTTGCTTTTGTTTTTTGTTGTTCACTAAAATACACACACATACTGTATACACAACACAGTTGACCGAAAAAAGTCTAAACGTTATTCTTTGGATCCCATATGTATGATATTATATCACAAGTGACAGAATGCAGACAGTGAAAGATGAAAATCATTCAGTTTTTCATGCTTTTTAAATGCTCATTTGGGACAAAATTGTTTTTAAATGACTTTTGTTGCATGCTGTTTGTGTTTCTAGCAGCATGATTGAATGATTGGTTATCATGGGAAGGGTTTAACTGGACAACCAACACTTATACTAATTAAAAAAATCCAACAAAAATATTAGACCATCTGTGCAGCTTGGAAATACAAATTTACATGTATTTGTTTGAGGTTGGCACACACCAAACATTTTCTTTGTTTTTTCGCTAAAGAAAAAGTGCACTAATGGGTATCTAATGCAAATATGTCGCCCATATAAACCAAACACACAAAACAAGCGGCGAAAAAGGATCTGATTATATGGATGCAAATGTTTGCAATGTGTTTACACTCATGTCTGGCCTGAATGAGCTGAGATGAAATTAACCCGATTTAAAAAAAAAAATCCACATCCAACAAATGTGGAGCCTCAGACTTGCCTGATCATGGATATCATATACAGTGTATATATATTGGATGAACTAGTTATTAGTTTATTATTAGTTTATTTAGGGCTTAAAAGTAAAGAGCTAAAATGTCTGGCAATTGGCTATTGGTCAACCTGGAACATAATTGTTTTATTTGAGCAGACCACCAATATTTCAATGGTGTGCAGAAGACCAAATGCTCACTTGAATACACTTTTGAAGAAGACAAATGATCAATTGTTTTTAACTAATAAATTTGTAGACAGTGTTGGGTATAATTAGTTACAACATTGCTGTAAATTATTTGCTAAGAAAGGTAAAGTAAGGGATTACTTTTTGTTTTTGTAATTTAATTACAGTTACCTAAAATGTACTTGCCTTAAATACTTCATGTAAATTCAACAGTTATGTATAGAACAATTAATAAAACCAGAGTAATTGTATTTTTTTTTTTGTTAAACTTTTTTTTTGTCATTTAGCTGTTTCTTAACTTGATTTTTCAACTAAAGAAGGTAAGATTTTTCTGACAATTACACATGCTCAAGAAACAATAGAGCATATAAAATTAATTAAATGTGGTGTCATCTATTTGAAACATTCAGTTTTTTTGATACGTTTAAAAATTCTTAATTTATATTTACTAAAGCTAAAGTCCCTTTGTGAGTCAAATTAAGAGTTACATGTAAAAGAGTTATCTGTATTGTTCATGCATTGAGCTTTATATAGATTTTAAGCAGTATTGAGTCAAGTAAATAGATTACTTTTCAGACAAAGAAATTTAAGTATAATTGTATTGATGTAAGTAATTGCTTTTTTAAGTAATTGGTCTTACCTATACCTCTTTTTTTGGTGACTTTGCACGTGTGAAATGTGATTGGGTGCTTGTTGATAAGCATCTCTGCATCCTTCAAAGTGATCCACTGTCCTGTTGGTGTATCAGTATCATCCTGGACACAAAGACACCCCTGTCTCTGTCTGTCCTTATTCTGCTCTGTCGGCCAGTTGAGGAATCTCAGCTTGCTTTCACTATAGGGTTGGACTCATGGGAGTCATTTTTACTTTCTTTCATTCTACTCGAGCTGTTAGAAAAGCACATAAAACGATTCCCTTAATGTCTCAGTGCACATACTTGTAGTATTACATCAATCCCAATGAAGTCCCAGCAGAAGAAAAACAAATACATGTCAGAATAATAGATGAGCAGTCTAAAAGTAGAGCTGAGAATGCCTTTGGTGTTTGAACCTCAGAATCAACTAAAAGCTAGCGAGGATGGTTGTTCTTCAGAGGACTGATTTATAGCATTTCTTTGGATTTCTTTCTGTGCTGAATATTTGATTTATAGGCAGATTATTAGATATTAGGCTGATTTGGTAGGTTTTATTTTGATATACGATAGCACTTGCAAGGAGTAATTTTTGATTTGATGTCAATATTTTGCATAAATATTGTGTAAACGGTTTAATCTAAAGGGATAGTTCACCCAGAAATTAAAATGTTCATTATTTACTCATCCTCCACTTGTTACAAACTAGTTTGAGTTTCTTTCTGCAATTGAACACAAAGTAATGTGTTTTTATGAATGCTGTAAACACGCATAGCTATTGATTACAAATGCCAATGGTTACAAGTTTCAACTATTTTATCAGAATTACTTCTTTTGTGTTCAACAGAACAAAGAAATGCATAATGATTCCGAACCACTTGAGGGTGTGTAAATGGTTTTGTAATGCGTATTGTGTGTGTTGCAGTTACTGTCATTAAATTGTGATTTAGATCAATTTTCGTTTCTGAACACTGCATTCATTCATGGTTGCACATTACTGCAGATGAATATCTGTGGTGTAGATGGGTGGATGGGTTTACAGTTTGTTGAGTGAAGTTCAGCTTGGCTTATATGTTTACTTTTCCTTGAACAGACCCTCACTGAACACACACACCATCACTGAACCTACCGCCTACGTCTTTACAGTCACCTTACAGTCCTCACACATTACGCAAATACCACTGCTTGCTATATAAAATTCTTATTAAGCTTGTTTCTAAAAATGTTTCAAAATATACAAACAATTTTATTGAATATTTCCGATTTTTTTTTTATCACATCACAACAAATATAAACATTTTATTATTTTGACCAATTGTCTTTTTCCGACACACACACATGCGCGCACACACACACGCACGCACGCACGCATGCACACACGTTTGTTTTTGTGAAAAGTGGGTACATTACATAGGTTTCCATTGATTTTATACAGCACAAACCGCATTTTGTATTGGCCTAACCCCACCCTACCCCTAAACCCAACCATCACAGGAAACAGTGTACAGCTTTACTCTCTGATTAAACTCATTCTGTGGGATTTATAAGCTTTTTGAGAAATGAGGACATCAGCTGTGTCCTCATATTTCACCTCCTTTTTGTAATACCTGTGTCATACCTTTGTCATCATACAGATTTGTGTCCTGACATGTCACAAAAACACGTACACACACACACACGCGCACACACACAGGCACACACACACACGCACACACACAACAAACAAGAAAGGCTTTAAATAACTTTAATTGAACCTTTTAAGGATAAAAACTAATATTGTCATTTTACTCAAACACAAAACAACCAAAGAAATTTTCAAGTGTGTGTGTGTGTGTGTGTTGTGAGAGAAATACTGCAAAAATAGACCTTTTAAGTAAAGATACAGTGTTTGTGGTGATTTAAAATTAAAATGTTTTCAATAATGCTTGCAATAATTCTTATGATATAAGAAATTTACTAACTGTAATCAAAACTACACTGTAAAAAATGCTGGGTTTTACACAATCGATTTGTGTTGGGATAACATGAAGGAATTAAGTTAACATATATTAGTTTTTGCAAATTTAAGTGGATTGAACGTAAAACAATTAATTTTTTTAATTAAATTATTTAAAAAAATATATATAATTTTGTTGTTTCCACTCAGTTTAAATAAGTAGTTTGAACAAACAGCAAATGTCGTTTTTTTGAGAGTATAACAAATTATGTATAATCAAACAGAAATCATTGTATTTTGTTGGACGTCATTGTATCTAGATATATAATGATTCAAGTAAGAATTTTATATAGAAAAATGTTTTATGGGTTATCACTGTAAAAAATGCTGGGTTCCACACAATTTCTTCATGTTGTCCCAACACAAATCGATCAAGTTAACTTTTTTATCTAAGGCCCTTAAAAAGTATTTAAAAGTCTTAAATGCTACTTTACAAGGTATTCAATTTTGTATCAGCATGCTAAAGTTTGCCTGAATTTAATCTGCAAATATTGGGCTAGCTTGTAATTTATGAAATCGATCAAATCCTGCTAGATTTGACATCATGCTGCTGTTTACTGCAGTAACCAAGGCAGCACCGTTATTTCTGCAGTTCTATAGGTGCCACCTGCTGGGTTAGCATTTTTATTCAGTATGTGAATAACGTTTTAGTTTACGATTAGTTTCCTACAATCAGTATTTAGTAAATATACTGTAAGTTAAAATGTCACCAGTGTTACTGGTTGAAACTTAAATTGGCGATGAGGTCAATGTATGGAAAGAGTTTTAAAAAAGTCTTAGTAGGTATTGAATTTCACAGAATTTTACTGATTTCTGTATGTACGCCGAATTAAGTGGTCCCTAAAAAACCTTATGAATTGTGCTGAAAAGCAGCAAAGGTCATTTTGTGAGTGATCTTTAAAAAAAAACGCTTGTTCTTTGTTTATGCTGTCTTTCTGCTGAAACTTCAACTGTCCATATTTTACAAGCATCTGGATGTTGATATTTGTTTAATTGTTTAAATGAACCGGGTCGCTGCTGAGATTAATTAGCAAGAAGTTGCCAGATGGAAGGACAGGAAACAGTATCAGCATCAACTCAGAGTTCACCAAAACAAACACTCTCACCCTTCACACACACACACACACACACACACATACACATACACCACGCTTGTGTCTATCAGGATGATTAATCGGAGCCTACACACTCGCCTCAGCAATCTACAGTAGATCCTTTCATTGGGTCTGTTTAATGTTCTGTCATATACATCAGCTCATGGCTGCTTTAGAGAGCAAATGTTTAGCTTGTCTTATCCGCCAATTCAGAGAATGCCACGAGGCAGGAATATGCTTTCAAGACAGCATTAATCTCACACATTGTGATGCTTCACCTCTCACTTGATAACCACTAAACCTCAGGACAATATTGAATTCTGGCATGACAGATAATCCTTTTCCCCATTTCTTGTTTTAACGCCTTTAAGAAATTGCTTTTTTATTCTTCATACAGAGCCTCAGTACAATTTCACTCACAATAAAAAAATAATGAATGAATTACAAGTTTGCGTGAATGAGTGTTACTACTTGAATGGTTATAATGTCAACATTACATTTTTCCTCAGGTGCTTTTTATGCAGTAGTTTCGCTTGAGTTCATTTCTCTGCTTTCTCATGCTCTGTTTCCAGAGACTACTTTCCAGTGCCTCAGATTCACTCCAGCTTCCATCCTACAAAAGGCTGAATTATACACATCATTTTTAAATATTTCAGAAACTTGTTGAACCTAGAGTAGAGCATTCAACCTCATTGGAAAAACATTTCTGCAGGAAATAAAAGTAAATCACAGAGAAATGTCCAGTGAGTTGCACTATATTCAGTTTTCTCCCTACACTCCAAAAAAACCTCTTGCTGCTTGTTCAAAGGACTACTTTAAAAAACACAATTCTTTAGTTTTTTGGGGGACAACTTAATTGTTTTGTTTAATCCACTTAAATTTGAAAAAAAGATTAACTTAATTTGTGTTGGGACAACATAAAGGAATTGTGTGGTAACCAGCATTTTTGAAAAAATCTGGTTACATAGTGTTATCAAAAGCTGAAATAAAATTGCATTTGCTCAAGTAATCAAATCACGTTTAACAAACTTTCCATATTTGTACCATAATTACATATTAGTAAGGATCCATATTGTTCATGTAGTCATTTACAGATCATGTGATTTTATATAAAAATAAATAAATAAATAAATAAAGGGTTTGAGATCGTAACCTAGGAACCGTCATCATAACATCTTTATTAAATGATTTCATTTCAGTTCAAGAAAAATTTTTGATTTGTTTCTGGAAACGTTATTCCATTTAATATATTCAGATGTAATAAAAATGCTAATGATGTTTCTAAAAGTCAGGGAACATCCTTTGAAAATGGTTAATTAGTGAAAAGAAATTAGGAGGCATGGACCTGTTTATCAAGCACATTTTTTTTGCAGGTGTACAGGGGCACTTGTACAACAGCCCACTTTATGTTTCTCTATTAAAAATGCCTATTCAGAGTATAAAATATGGATATACAGCTTTTAAGAATTTCATTTTATTTGTGGATAAATGCAAATGAAAAAAAAAAGTTCACTAATTATTACTATAGAATGACGAGAGACATCATAATACACATTTTATTGTAACTGTAAATAATTATAACAAGTAAAAATATCTATTGAAGACCAAACACAAATCATTTTATGCAAAGCTGCAGTATACAAAAACTGAGCCTGATCCATTTTATGCCTTTGTCATTATTTTTTATTTATCATTTTATTTCTATTGTTATTGTTTAATACATTTTTAAACTTATTTTAAAAAGGTATTGAAAAGGGTCTCTTTTATGTGACACCCTGATTTATGTAAAACATGGCACCGATGTATTATAATGTGATCAGACATGATGAAAATGAAAATGCTGACTGTTGCATTACTACAATGAACGCACACACACACACACACGCACGCGCACACACACATACACACACACACACTTAAAAAATAGTTTTTGCTGCTTGTTAAAACAAACTACTTATTTAAAATAAGCTGAAACGATACAATTCTGGAGTTTTTTTTTGGAAAAAACTTAATTGTTTTGTGTTCAATCTACTTAAATTAGTCACATTAACTTAAAGGATTTGTATTGGGACAATTGAATTGAATTTTTGCATTTTTTTACAGTCCACACACACGCACAGTCGGAAAGGTGTTAGACTTGGACACATTCACCGGTATAGCCGCAGAGCATTATTGAGCTAGTATTCTTAAGGTCATCCCACAGGTCAAGTTTTCTCAGATCTGCCAATCTGACAAACTGCCAATCCGTTAAACTTTGACCTCGTCTGGTTCAAGCACATCTCAGCCTCCCATTCATACTGCCATCTATCCATCGCATCTCTCCCTCTGTCTCTGTCAACCTTCATCCTTTACCATCCTCTTTCCTACTTAACACCTTCATCAATATTTCACACACAGCACAGCGCTGCACCATTTGTCTGCATTCCAGAGTAAACTCTTGAGTGTGTGTGTGGATACATGGCTTCTGCATTCAGAGCTTTTAAGTCACAGAGATTTATGATCGAGGCTGCATAAATGTTTGTTTAAAGCTGAAGTTTTCTAAACTAACTTCATCGAGCAGAATTACACAAAGCTTTTCTGAAAAGTTTTCTTAATATTCCCACCATTTTCCATTGGCTGAACCAGCAGAGAGCCCCGCCCCAAACTCACACTATTGGCTGAATCAGAGTTTCCGTTTTAGGGTGCTCAAACATGCACACTGGCTGTATCCGAATTTGCCCCATGCCCTCATTCACTATTCCCTGCATTAGTCCACTAATATAGACCCCTTAAAGGAGTGTATGAAAAGGAGTGAGTAAATTTGAGTGCACTGCGAGAGAAGCTGTTTTGTTTGTGTTTTTCTGATTAATAGCTTTAAACTTCTTGGTCAGACCCTGTGATTTTAGTTATTTAACACTTAGCGAGCCATCTATTAGTAATGAATCAAAGTGATTTGATTTCTGTCTTGTATACAAATGCTAATTTAACTATTACATAACAATCATTTATTTAGAAACTTACACTAATAGGATTTTGCTGTGGGGGCAGTCTAGTGGAAATTATTTCTCACAGTGCATTATAGGTATTCTCTAGCCGTTGCATTGGTTGTACACTTGTTATTGCAGTGCATTGTGGGATTGATTTGATTGATCGGACAGGGTTGCCAGTTTTTCGCAGAAAATTTAGCCCGATGTTCCTTTAAAACAAGCAAAAAATTTAGCCCAATAATATCAAAACTCTAAATATACAACTGCCCATTCATACAATACATATTTTGGATCACTGTATGCATTATACAATGGTCCTTCATTGATAATACTGTATATTAGTAATTATAAAGATTCTGTTATCATACAAAAATCGTCTTATCTTAACATTGACAACACTGCTAGCAAGGTGTCTCTCATGTGACTGCCGTATGCTGACTGAAGTCAAATTCAGAACCACTCCAGTGGAAGTGAACCCCAAACTCTTGAAATTAATTTTAAATTAAAGATATTTTAAAATCTAAAATTAAACTTTTTCTGATTACATATACTTTGCAGTCATTATTTTTGGAGAGTCCTGCCATCTGTTACCATGTAACAAAAACAGCCGTATGCACAGTACATGTGTCCAGCCCCTGGACCTTGCAAAAATGTGCTTCTTCTCAGCATCACTTTTATTATTGGTAGAATATACATTTGTTAGTCAAATACTTCAATTCAACCATATAAATTGATGCAATATATCAAATCCTTAACCCATGGAATAAAAAAAAAACCTGCACCAGGTGGTTAAAAGTAGCCCCTATACAGACTTGGCAACCCTGTAGCTGGAAGTGTATTTACTTCTGTGATGCACATGTGGAGTTTGTGTGGTTGCGCTCTCTAGCTTCCAGTATGAATGAAACAGATATATTACATTATATGTGTGCCTACAGTACCCTACTTTTAGTTAACAAATAAATAGCCAATTGGAAAGATTATACATGTCTTTAAAGTTACAGGACTTCTTTCTAAGTTAATACATAGGAATTATCATCATTCATATTGTTATCGCCATAAATGTGTATATATAAATATAATGTCACGATTCCTAGTGTTAGCATTTTTTCTTAATAAATAAATGATGTTTTACCTTTCGTTGGCGACTGTATTTGAAGTGACCATTTCCTGTTTCCTGTGTTTAGCTCGACTGAGTTAAGCAGGCTATTTGGCCATCACTCATCCAGACAGATTCAATTGGTTGAGCTGACCTCTGTCTGCAAGCGTTGAGTTTTGATTGGTCCCTTTGTCTCAGACGAGCGTTTGGATTGGTCTCCAAGGGGTTTGCTGAATGCCTGTCATTTGTTGTGGGTTTAAATTGACAGGTTTATGTGTCACATCAACAGTGCTGTGTGCTTCTGAAGTGGGGGATATGGAGTTTATGAATAATGCAAGCCCATAAAATCACACATCAGCTGCTATATGTGTTCTGGGTCCAACAGGTACATGTTACGACCTGAATTAAACAAACATTGCTAAGATATTTTCAGTTAATGTGCTGATATTCATGATATTTATGATTATGCTCAACAAGGCTACACTTAATGACAACGTAATATTGGAGAATATTATTACAATTAATGCTGAATTTCTAGTCATAAGTCCAGTTATCACTCTCACATATACTTCTAGAATTACTTTATAATGATGATTTGACTCTCAAGAACCATTTGTTATCATTGCCAATATTAAAGGGATAGTTCACTTCAAAAATGTACTCATCATTTACTCACCATCTGCTTGTTTTAAACCAGACTGAGTTTCCTTAAGCTTTAGAACCACTTGAGCGTGAGCAAATGATGACAGAACTTTCGTTTATGAAAAGTAAACCTGTTTAAAAAGTTGATAAAATTACACACAACTTTTGAATGAATGTGTATCATGGTTTTGGCTGATTTATAAAGAATAAATCATTTTAAATTTTAGAATTTCAGGTGTTTGAAATAAAATATGCTTTAAAGATGCAGTATGTAAGATTGACACCCAGTGGTTGAACTAGGTATTGCAATTCAAAATCAAAACACTTTTTCAGTGGCGGCTCTATGCAAAAGCAGGTTGCAAGATTGACAACACCAACACAAGCTATAGCCTGACTATCGAGTATACATCATACCTACACGTGATGACATATGACAAAAAGGAAACTTTACCATGTTAAAAGTGTTTTTGTGCAAACCATCACCTGGAACTCCTATTTTAGAAACTTTCTATTTCACAGGGCTGAACAGCAAATATGACAACGATCACCTCAGGTAGTAGGTAGCAGATTATGTGCTTTTTTTTTTTTTCCTAACATGGCTTTAAAAAACAGATAAAGACACACAGCGGAAAATTTTCAGCTGTATAATCACAACACACGCCAGTGCAGTCTTAAGAATGCTTGTATAAACAATTAAAGAAATAACAGACAGATGCAAGAATGTGTCCCTTAATTAAAGTCACCCTTTATGATTTGCATTTCCTGTTCACTTTGGGCAGTTTTGTGTGGCTTTTTGTAGGGTCACAATATTTTTACAAGTGGAATGCAGTAAGTAAAACCGTTCATAAACTCAGCAAAACACTACGCTCTGTATTATTTTTTTCTGCTAATAACACAATACTTTTTGATACAGAATGGCTGAGGTAAACGTTTACATTTTACAAGATGTTTTATTGATGTCATCCTGCAATGGCTGATTCAGCAATTATATGAGACCCAAAATCATTCAGGAAGTTGTACTGTTTCTTTCAACGTTCATTCATGTTTCTATCCAGAAAATCACTTTCCTGTCAGACTCATCTGCACACTCTGTCACTGATTGGTCCACATCCCACCTTCATTAACTGCAGCTCGATGAAAATGGAAATGTGATTGGATGGTATTTTGTCTTCAGAATACATTGTGACACGATTGGCTACCATTGATTAGGCTATTTACATGTGACAGAAGGCAATTTCTAATGCTCAGCAATGACTTTGTTTTTGTTTTGGAAAGTTAATAATAATGATAAGTCGGAACACTAAATATAGAGGTGAAATATGGGACTGTGTGTGAAAATGCAGGATGTCTGGTCACCCTGTGATGATGGAGGTGTTTATTTGGGTCATCTAATAAATGCAAACTCATCAGAACCTCTTTATATGGACATCTTGACTCAAGTAAGTTGAATTATGTATGAGAGATTGAAACTGATCCTGCAGGTTCACTTGTGGACACACATTTGGGACAGTCTGAGATTTGACTTAGTCATGATGTTGTGATGCATCCTGATACAGTATATTGAATCATGATGGATGGTTCCCAGTATGTATTATATTGTCAGGCAGTTGGTAATGTCTAAATCTAGTGTATCTATTATTTAAGATGTCCAGAGGAGTGTAAAAGTGTGAGCTCTGTTTTGTAAATCCTCTCAGGTCATTTTGTCCCACTGGTAATGGTGGGATAAATCTCACTGCCTTTTTCTGGACACTGAACACTCCAAGATGTTTGGGTTACATCACATTCACACATTTGGTAAAAACTGTTTCTGCAATTCATAGACACTTTGGAGCTAAATAATATCCAGGCTCATAAAATATACATGGCTATGGCAACATTTTTGCAAAAGTGATGTTAGGTTGCATCTTGTGGCAATGTTGGTTTTGGATTATGTTTGCATAATATAGCAGTTTGGAAAACAAATGGCTAATGTGTGGTACTGTAAAGTTATTGTGCTGCATCAGCCAAATAAAAATTCGAAAAAGATTTTTATTGCAGTTTTTGTTGACCACTATAGATTTTTACCCAATTATGATGATTTCTGCTTCTGGGAAATTTGGGAATATGAAAAATCATCTATTATTCTTTATTTAGTTGATAAATCATGCTCTATGTAAAAAGTGCTTCAAGGAGATAACAACATAGTGTTGCAAAGAACTGTGCAGAAGAGAGTGTTTAATAATTGTTGTTGTGCCCTCTAATCATTATTTCTTTAACTATAATGTTAACAAATGGCAGCTTATTATAATTCTTTTTTATTTTTTAAATGTAATAATAATAATGGGGTGGCACGGTCACCTCACAGCAAGAAGGTCGCTGGTTCGAGCCTCGGCTGGGTCAGTTGGCATTTCTTTGTGGAGTTCGCATGTTCTTCCCGTGGTCGCGTGGGTTTCCTCTGAGTGCTCCGGTTTCCTCCACAAGTCCAAAGACATGCGCTATAGCTGAATTGGGTAAGCTAAATTGTCCGTAGTGTATGTGTGTGAATGAGTGTGTATGGATGTTTCCCAGTGATGGGTTGCGGCTGAAAGGGCATCCGCTGCGTAAAACATATGGTGGATAAGTTGGCGGTTCATTCCGCTGTGGTGACCCCAGATTAATGAAGGGACTAAGCCGAAAATGAATGAATAATAATAATACAAAGAAATATAATGATGATAATAATAATAATAATAATAATAATAATAATAAACATTTAAAGAATTAAATTATTGAAAGAAATAGAATATTAAAACATTGACAATTGTTTATCAATATTTTAAAACATGACTGATTTTTTATATTTGAACATTTTGTCCTCCAAAAATGTAACTTAATGTAATATAATACATTATTTTATGAGAAGACAATGTAACTGAGTTTGTAAAACATGCATTATTAAAACAAAACAATCAAAAAACATGTTACACAAAAATGAACTTATTGTTTTTAAAGAATAAAGAATGTTATTACATTTTACATATGTATAAAAATATAGTATTTAAATTGAAACTTTCTACTTAAAGCATTTATAAAATGAACGCAAAGCATACATTATAAGAACTTTGCACGTGTTTACATATTTTTTTTTTTTTTTTAAATATATTTTTCCTTTTGCGGCACATCCGAGAGCATGCTGTTTTTATTTGAGTGTACAACTATGACATGAATTATGTGACCTTGATGAAATGTATTCCAGACAGATCTACACAGAAAGTACATATGAGATCTGTGTTCTGGATGAAAAGTGTGTCAGACACTGGAGACCTGTTAAAAGGCCCATTGAAGAGTAAAACAAATATAGCAATAATAAAAAAAAAATCCCATCTGTCTGCCTAACACATCTCCGCCCACACGTGCAGTGGATTTATTGTGCTTAGTTTGATGTTTTGCACAAAATAAATGACTTATTGTATGGCGTGTAACAGAATGCAACTTCAAGAGAAGAACTTTTTTTTTTCTCTTGTGAAAGTTTAGACTAATTAGTGTGTGAAAATGAGGTTTCTTTGTTAAATGTGACTGTTTTGGTGTGTGTTAGTAATTACAGTTAATGTGTGTAGGCATGTGTTGGATAAGGCTGTATCAATTATTAATGCCCCTGTTGTAAACTGATTCCAGCAATAGAGCATCACACACACACACACACACACACACACCAGCTGTACAGTCTTTGTTCACATGAAATGCATTGATTCTGATATTTTCAGGTTATGGCTTTTTCTGCCACATTAAGAAAAGAATGTAACTGTGATTCTGTGTTTGTGAAATGTAATGCAAAAGCCTCCCAACAAAAGAATTGATAAAACTTAAAAAAAAAAAGAAGCAATTTTGCCACTAGGGGTGCATAATAACAACAAAGGTGTAGCTTGATGATGCCGTGACTGAGGGTGTACTCACACTAGGCTATCCGAACCAGGTTCAATTGGCCTGGTTGGAAGAGGTGTGCCAGAGCGTGGTTCGGTTGTGCTCATTGCCTGAGCCGAAACTGAAGATGCAAGGTCACTTTTAAGGAACCGTTTCATATGGATTTATTAAACATTCTTACTTTTCAATGCATGCAAACTGTCATAGTTTATTAAAGACACAAACCCCCCGCTGCACGTCAACTGCACCTTTAGCAAACCTCCTAATAAGTGTAGCACAATGACTTTCATGAACCTTTATGAGTATCAAAAGTGGTGGATCTGTTAAGCAAACGATTTAACTGTGTGTCACTGTAAAACCACTTAAAATAATACAAAACAATATAACTAAAGCAATCTCCATTGTACTGAGCGAGATCGCTTCTTATCTGTTAAACTGAACAGTCGCATCATCGATGACTTAAGTGTGCTCAGGTTCGGTAGATAAAATGCAATGTGAGTGCAGGCCGAGGGGGAGAGTAAAGAGGGGACAATCGTGCCTCAGCATGGTTCAATGCAACCATGCCTAGTGTCAGTACAGCCTGAGTGTGGAATCTCAGGGCTTGTCATCTTCATTATATCCTGGGACTCCTGCAGAAATCATGTTCATTGATGAGCTAAAGTATGTGATCAAATGACTGCCAAAAGTATGGCGACCACAAATAAAAAGAGGAAGAAGCAGCAAGGTCACATATTGAAATAATAATAATAATAATAATAATAATAATAATAATAATAATAATAA
>CAIGQV010016735.1:27784953-27814716 GCA_903798115.1 Danio jaintianensis
AATAATAATAATAATAATAATAATAATAATAATAATAATAATAATAATAAGCTTGAATAAAAAATAAATAAATTGCACAAAACTGAATACAAAGTTTTCTAAATTGCAAACAAAATAATTTTTTTCGCTCACATTTGAGTTTTTTTGCATTCTGGTCTTTTCCCCTTTGCTCTAGTTTTGCTCTAGTTATGTGAAGTTACATTGCACAGAATTGAAACCTGAATTCAAGGTTTTCAAAATTGCAAACAAAATAAGTTTTTCTGCTCATATTTAAATTTTGTTTGTGTGCTTACGGTCTTTTCCTCTTTGCTCTAGCTTTTAAATTCTTGCATTTCCAAAATAAGCCATTCGAGTTTTATTTAAATTATGTTGGGCTTCAGCATCATAATTGGTCCACTTGGGATGGACAGCTGCTCCTCTAGCCAATCAGTCGAAAGAGTAGTTGACGTCACTTCAGTGAGAATCGCAAAAGCTTACATATTATGCCTTTTAATTAAGGCATAAAGCATTATTTTGACAAGGATATGGATGTCAGTATGAAGCAAGTGACTCATTTTCACTTGCCATCTCTTATAAATGGCAAGGATTGAGCAAAGCAATATCCTTATTAAGATGCAATATTATTAAATGTATTGCATGAGTGTGGGAGTAAAGCGTTTTCTAGTCCTTGTAATAAAATGTGGGATAAAAAGAAAAAGATTTGCTGCTGACTGCCATCTCAGCGGGAGCAAACGTCTGCCACAGATGGACTTGAAATCAATGGAAGCACTAGCAGTTAATGATGTGAAAGACAGATAGGATGACGGCAACTGGATATGAGTAAAATCAATGTGATTTTTTTTTTTTTTTTTTTTTTTTTTTATGTGAGTGTGTGTGGTATGATGATGTAAGTATGAAACCGATTTCAGCGTATATCAGGCTATTTTCTAGGGTTGGGTGATACTCAGCTCAACTCAAAAGTAATCTAATCATGATTTGAGTAAGATAAGAAAACTTCTACAGTGGGGAAAATAAGTATTAAACACGTCATGTTTTTTCCTGGGAATAATATTTCTAAAGGAGCTGTTGACATGGAAATTAACCAGATTTTGGTAAAAACCCAAACAATACAAACATAAAAATAAAACATAACAAAACAAAATGTGAAAAATGAGTTATGTGTAATAACAATGAAAGCTGCTACGAAGCTAGTACTACTGAAATGTATTTAATACTTTATATAAAAGGCTTTTTTGGTGATGACGGATCTTTAATTTGTATTTTATATTGCATTGAAGTCGGATGATTGGCTGGGCCATTTTACAGCTTGATTCTCTTTCTCTGAAAGCATTTGAGAGTTTCCTTGGCTGTGTTTTGGATCATTGTCTTGCTGAAATGTCCACCCTGGTTTCATCTTCATCATCCTGATAATGTAGATGTTGGACTGAAGCAGTTAATGTTCATTTACAATGACGAAGGACAGAGGGTTGCTGAAGAACTACTGAGAGATTTCAGCTGCTGTCTGGGCTTTCACTATCTTTCTACACCTTCCTTTCTTCATGTGTTCAATACTTTTTTCCCTGCGCCATTTCATTTTATTACGCATAATTTAATTTGTAAACTAATTCGATTTGTTTTCTTTGCATATATGGATTTCTTTGCTTGTTACCAACATACAGGGAAAACTTCAAGTCAATGGCACCTTTAGAAAAATGGCGACGTGTTCAATACTTATTTTCCCCACTATTTTTCAGTCAAACCAATCAAATTCAAAAGTATTACATTAGTTGGCTATTATAACAGTAAATGTTTAAAAATGTAAAGGGAAATATTTCAATCAGTCATGTTTATTCAAGCATGAAATAAATGGAAGTAAATATATGGACGTAAAGATGCACTTACTGGACATGTTTGACTCTTGTCCTTGAGTCTAATTTTTTTCATTGTTTTATGCAATAAAAATATTCTAAAAAAGTGATTCTTAAGTTGACACTTAAGCATGCAAAAGCACATTATGTTTGATTTGTCGTTTATAACTAGCTATATGTTGTACACTGAAAAAAATTATTCTTTGGATTTACTACTTTTTGTTTAAGGTACAGTAAGTGGTTGCAAACAATTTATATTGGCTAAATTTAAACAAACATTAAATTTAGTAATGTTCAACTTAATTTTTTTTGTTTAAAGTCAGCTCATATAAATTGTTGGCAACAATTTACAATGAACCATTATTTTCAGTATACAGTATGCTTTTTCATAAAGCATGGTGAGCGTTACTCATGTGTCAGATCTTTCTTTTTTATTCATTTCAGGAAAAAAGGAGTTTTAAAGATTTAAAAAGAAAGAGAGAAGTCTGAATGGCTTTGTAATAATTTATGAAGCATCAGAAAATTATTAAAATTACTGGGTAGGCCTATTCATCAAAGCATTCTTTTTACAAAATGCTGTTTTATATTTGCTTTTTATAACAATTGAGACTGCGTTAAAAACAGCATGATTTTGTACTTCCGTGACATCTATGCTCTGCTCACAGATATAATATTGTGCACTTCTGTGTTTGTGTGCTAGTGATATTGTGTGTTTTTGTAATCCCTCATAAACCTTCTCCTTTATGCCGTGTTTCTGGGAATCCTGTCCATCTGTGCCCTAATGCTCCACTTGAGCCGATGCGGAATGAGCAAGAATACATAATTAACTAGCCATTTCATTCCTCAAACTGAGAAAAAAAAATTGTAGAGGAGGAGACTGAAGAAGAGAATAAGTGAAAGTGTTTCTAATGGGTCCTGGTGCACCGCTAACAAACCTCATCCTGACCTGAAAACCTAAAGAGATTAGCTGCTATCAACCAGAATTATTGGATCACTTGCATCTGCATTTATTGTTGTTTTGGCCAGGCTAATGCCCATCCATTAGGCTAAACCAAAGCCGTGGAAAATAGACCTCTCTCATTTATAAATGGCCACCGATCCTCAATATTCAAGTTAGCAGGTCCTGTATGTTGTGTATTAATCTGAGATTTGAATGAAAGAGACTGTAGATGCGGATTACAGGACAACACAATTGGTGACGTCAAGTGAATGGGAAAAATGATCCATTAGCATGGAAAAGTAAAAATGGGCAAGTGTAGGGCAAGGCAGGGTTGTTGGAAATTGAGAAAATATATACAGTATATATAAGAATAAAATAATTTCCTGGCTACATTTCTTGATTTTTCTTTTTCTTTTTTTCTTTCATAGTTTATTAAAACCAAAATGGAAATCTAAAATGTATAGCCAAAAAAGCAACATCAAAAAAAGCTGATATAACATTTTATTGGTATATTAATGTTGTTGTCCATAGAACTTGTAAGCACAGCAAACTAATCAAACAAGGGGAATAACTACATACTGTACTGTACATATTTTGATAGTAAGATCGTTGACAAATTGTTAAAATGAAATGTTTTTAGCTTTTAAATCTGTTTTAAAACATTTGTCAAGTTCTTAAATATGCGCCCTTGGTTTTCATGTTTACTTAAAATTATTTAATTTTAATAATATTTGTTGTTTTTTAATAAGTGTTTTGTGCTTTAAAATTTGTCATATGGCAAAAAACATCAGCTAAATTTGACTATTTTCCCTTTGCATTTTAGGGGATCTGAAAACAGGAACTTTTGATTCAACTTTTTGAACGTCGTGCTATTATAGTTTCTGTGTAACAACACATTTTATGCACATGTACACTGTAAACAATAGCTGTTGTAGCAAATGATATGGATCAGACAAACAAATATTTTGTTCTATTTAACAAGTAATGCACAAACACCCTCTCCTATCCAGCAAAAAGCAATGGTCAGTTTGTAAACCAACACCAAGGTATTTACGACCTGAAAAAGAATGTGCTCTTTTCTTTTGGACAGAGAAATGCTCATGCTCCTACAAGGCCATCTTAACACTTATGACCTTTTTTATATAATCACCTATGATGCATGCGATCATGTACTCTCTATGTGTAATCAAGTGTTTATTGCTTGTTTATTAATGTTCCGTGTAGTAAAACTCTTGGAATTAATGTTTTAGCAAAGCTGTTAAACAATAACACAGATATAGAGTGTTGGATATCACTGTGGTGCTAATTTGATATAGATTATATTTTGGTATTTATACAACGTGTTGAGATTAAAAAGATTTTACCAAGGAGCACCAATCATAATGCATATGCAAATCACCAAGCTAAGGGACAAAGAGTCATAAAACTTTCCTCGGAAAGTTAACTTTCTCTTTGGTCATCTCAGCTCCTAAGGGTGTTATATCACCATCTTTATAAAAGCGGGTGATGAAGGCCACCTCCCGTTTTTCTGTTTCTTGCAACCAGACGCCACAGGAGAAGATGCTGAGCTAACAACCTGTGATCCTCAACCTACAGCCTTGTCCTTTCCATTTCTCAAAGACCCATGGACTTTTAGATTAGTTTAAGTGTTCAATGTAGTTAAAAAAGCCTTGTTCGTTATTTGCTTATAACTGGAGTCCCATTTTTGCTACATGCTCTGTGTAGTTTTGTATTTCATATAAGCTGGAAATGAATGTTTTTTTTTTTTGAGCACTTGACCCAAAGACATCAAGTAAAAGTGCACAGCTGATCTAAATAATAAAATTAATTATAATTAATTCTGATTAATTATTAATATTCCCTTCAGCTAATTCACTACACTGTAATTTAGCATTTATTAAATTTAGCAATTTAATAGTTTGAAGTGATATATTGTCTCCATGGTGTTGTAAATTACAGTACAAAAACTTGGTGATAAACTGCCAGTACATTTACTGTTATTTTACAGACTAATTTCTATATGCATATTATTTTGTATACAATATATTGTTTCAACTAATTACTAAAATGTAAATCAACGTCACTTTGTTAAACTGCAGAGTTGAATTTTTAACATCAAAAGTCAACCGACCAGAGGAAATTGTTAATTAACAGATTATTTTTAGTATATATTACATTGCAGTACTTGACAGCCAAAACAAAAGAGGACCACATATTTTTTTTTATTTCCTTTTCAGAATTAGTTTTTAACATATGAATTTTTGAAAATCTATGTTACAAAATATTAACATATGAACATATGAATTACATTATGGGACGTTGATCTCTGCTCTGTTGACTTTTGATGTTGAAAATTCAACTCTACAGTGACTTTTATTGACATTTTAGTAGTTTGAAATAATATACTGTAATGTATAAGATATAATATATAGAGAAATAAGACTGTAAAATAACAGAATATGTACTGCTGTTTCTTACAAGGTTATTGTATCGTAACATACAACACCAACCCAGACAACATATCACTTTAAACTATTAAAAATGGTAATAAAAGTAACTTTTTCCAACTTTTCAAGGTTAAAAGTTGTTGGAAGAAAGATCAAGGTCCCATAATGGAATTAAAAAGCATAAATAAATGAAAAAAAAATAATAATAATAATAATCACAAAATACTGAAAACTGCTAATTTACTGATTTTATTTTTTAGTTATTTATTTATTTATTATTATTATTTTTTACTGTGTAATCTTACTTTTGGAATGTGTAGCTTACTTTAACTTCTATCATAGCAAGCTAATGGTTAAAAGTAACTTGTGTATATTTGACAGAGGAACAAGGCTGTTGTTTGGAATAACCCTGTTATCAGTGGTGTTCGACTGAACTGGTCTATATCTCTACATCTGTGTGTGATGGAGAGAGACGTTTGGTCTAGTCAGAGTGCATTGTGGGATCCCTCCCTTTCTACTTTCAGGTGCCGATAGACCAAATGAAACCATCATGAACTGAAAGGTTTAGAGGTCACTGTAGCAATTGTTCAGTTTTTTTACTTTTATGATCAAAACCATTTCTATACTCCAACTCTCCAGAGGCCATGCGCTCTATATAAAGATGTTTTGTACACTTATGGATCATATTTTTCATCTGCAGCTGCAGGATGTTTGGTCATTTATCATTTTAGTGTTTATCTTTATAATGTAAGAGTAATTTACCCCTTAGGAATATGTACAAACTTAAGCAATAAAAGGGGAAGGGAAGTCATCCTCCCTCTTCCTGTGCTGATGAAGCAAAATGATAAGCTAATAATCATAGGACATGATAAATAAAAACTGTTGGGGAAACTGCTGACCGAGAAAGAAGGCAGGATTGGGAGGAGAAATCTAAAGAGATTTTCTACATGCATACGAATGACTGTCCAACAGCTAAATTCACATTTTGCCCTCATTACGTATTCTTATTTCAACATTGCCACTGTAACTCTTTTCAAAAACCCTGCCTAGACAGCATTTTAAGGCATCATTAGATTGGCTGCTCCGAAAAGGTAGCGTATGCAGCAAAATTATCAACACAGGCTCGTGAAAATGATGTGCCTGTGGTGGAAATAGTATTTGCATACAAATTTATCACATTGCTGCTTGCATTTTTTTTTTGTGGCAGCTTCACAGTGAAACTCACAGTGAGTGGCACTAAAAAGCATTTTTCATTTAATTTTTTGTCAATCTGGCAACCATTAGTCAGGTTTGTAAGGTTTAGTGCTGTTTAATGAATAATCGTGATTAATTGCGAATAAATTAAAGTTAGTATTTACATACTATATGTGTCTGGACAGTGTATATTTATTATGTGTGTGTGTGTGTATATATATATAAATGCACACATTCATGTATATATACTTAAAATATTTTAAACATATAGTTTTGTTAATACGTATAAACAAACATTTGAAATACATATGTCTATACATGGATGTGTGTATTTAAATACACATAATAAATATACACACAAAATTAGCATGTAAACTTTTTTTCTTTTTTTTGTGGTTAGCATCACTAGTATTCTTGTTATTATTTAATCACCCTCCACTTGTTCTAAACCTGTTTGAGTTTTTGAGGTTTTTTTTCTTCCAGGGTTTATTTTGTCAACAAAAATAACAACGAAAAATGTTTGTTTTTTTGTTTTAGAAATGGTAAGAAGCTTGACAAAACAGAAACTTGACCAGTCCTCTGCGCTAGTAGCTAGTCATTTTTGTTTTCCTAAAATCAAAATCTTGATTAATTGAACATTTTAACTCAATTACAATTAATGAATGATTATTTTATTTATTTATTGTATTGTTTTGCCCTTATAGTTCACTGACAAATTTTGCACAGTAAATATGCTCACATACTACAAGCGAGAGATTTTTGAATGAAGGGTGCATTACTTGATTTTAAAAATAATTGAAGGAAACACACACTATCTACTATCTAAGATTATTTATTGAACATCAGCGTTGAACAACTGAAATTAAAACACACATTGCCAGTCACTTTTTTTCTTATAAAGAACTGAAAATAAATAACGCACTTTTGGAAACAAAATTAATTATTTTCAATGTTTTTCATATTAAAAGTAGAAAATAAGCACTATCTCTTCTCTTCTAAATAAAATAACTCTTGCATATCCTGTAAATAATATTTTAAACAGTTAATTTCTTGAATCTTGTGTAAACAAATATTTTAATGTAATAGATGAAAATATGCCATCTCAAGGCATCTCTGGCACAGCTTCCAATCATCATCAGTGTAGTGCTAACGTGTGACGTGTAGTTACATTTTTTGAGAAGTGTGTGGGTATATGACCGCGCAAAGGACCATACCTGTGCATTCGACGCAGAAGTATAAATCAGCCTTAACAGAGCGGGGTCACATGACTCCACACGCGGTAGGGAAAGTAATTGAAAAAATTGACCTTCTTTTGATTACTTTTCGATTAATCGCCCAGCCCTAGCTAGTAACACGACTCAAACTATGAATACGTATGCTCTGATCCTTTCGTATGTTGAATAAAATGAGCTTTTTTGTTAACTAAAAAAGATGAGGCTAAAATGTATTCCAAAAATAAAAACTAGCCAACATAGATTTTTGTTATAATCTGCTGCGTTGTGCTGTTCATTCATTAGATTAACCAATCAAAGTGCGTGCATTTAGTCACGTTAGTGTCAAGTTTTTGTTGATGAAATTAACACTTTTTCTTCAAAAGAAGATCTTTAGAAGAATGTTGGAAACTGGTAGCCATTGATTTCCATGTCAGTAGCTTTGGGGTTGCAGCATTTTTCAAATTGCCTTCATTTCTGAAATCATAAAGGTTTTAAACCACTTGCAATTTATTTATTAATTTTATTAATTTTTTCAATTTTGTTTGAATGCTCCCTTTAAAATTAATGTACAAACAAACTAACACTAAACACAAAAAACACTAAATCTCCATAGCCTAAACTAAACGTGCATGAATTTAATATGAATATTTTGTCATGAATTTTCAGAAAGAACCAGGCCATTTGAGCTTTATTTTTACACAGTTTGAGCTGTTTTGTCTGTTTTCTGTTGATATGGGAACTTTACTAAACACTTTTAGCTGACTTTTAATCTATAATCACAAGAAGTTTTTTGCTCCATTTTTATAAAGTCTTTCAAAATCTGGATATATTTATCACATAATCAACTAAGTCATTATTGTTATGCACATTAATTCTGCATTGATTAAGCTCAAATTTGTGTTTTTAATGTATGTACTTGTAAAAATAAATTTTTAAAAAATGTAATTTTATGTTATTGAGGCACTAAAGCTTGTAGAGCCAGTTAACCAGCTTTACTTTTTAGGCTAGAGGTTGAAAGTAGTGTCCCGAACTTTGGCTTGTGTTTTTTGACAGAGGAACAGGGCTGTTGTTTGGAATCATCCTGTTATCAGTGGCATTTCTGCTAAACTGGTCTATATCTACATCTGTGTGTGATAGAGAGAGACGTTTGGTTATAAAACGAAGACTTAACTTTCAAAATCTGGTGATTTGTATCAACTAATATTCTTTCAACATAATCAACTAATAGTCATTATTGTTATGCACATGAATACAGCATTGATTAAGCTCACATGAATTGATATTTTCTTTTTTTACTATAGCAATAACGTTTTGAGAGTAGCATTTTGCTAAATATCTTACACTTTTTTGCAAACATGATGCTGTTATTAAAAATAATAACATTAAAAAGTGCAGTTTAAATTGTAAAGTATTGATCATTAAATATATTTAATTAGTTCACTGATTTTAGAAAACAAAAGCTTTAATAAAGTTGAATTTCTTTTTTATATATTTTAATTTTATATATTTAATTTTTTTTATATATTTAATCTTATAAAATAAAAAAGTCTAATATTACAACAGTTAGTTGTGCAAAAAAAAGGTAAAAGCCTTTTTTTTTTAAAGGTTATTTTCAGATTTTGGTTTTCATCCTGGATTGTCAGTTTTCGGCCTTGAATTTTTTTATGTTCGTTAGTCCTTACTCTCAGCAGGTGGGCTGTTTGTCTCCTTCAGAGTAGCTTTTTTAGATACTTTAATTGAGATCCAGCTATTTTCATTTGCGCTCTCTGCTTGAAACATTTTTCTCTGTCTCTTGTTGTTATCAATTATTTTCCTGCATATGGTTTTCTTTCCTTTACACACTCTGTTTCCCAGCATCGTCCTCGGTGTTGAATCCGTGTGTGTGTGAGAACACGAAATAACTGCCCTTGAGTCAAATGTGTCCTGTTGCTTTCTGCTAACGTGACTTACAGTTGTGACCAATGACACGCTTTCAGGTATTGATTTCTCTAACTGTGTCATTTAATTGTTTCAGGTTGTGGATATACGTAAGGTGTTGCCGGCGGAACCCAATTTGTCAGATGTTCACAAACACACCTATAAAACAAGTTTAGCATCTGCTGTCATGCTTGATTTGTAGCAGAACAAACTAAATATATTTTCCTTGTGTACTATATTTATTGCCTACATTAATTGTGTGATTATTTCAAACAACTTATTTAAAAAAACAACAACAACAACAACAACAACAACAACACAGAGTGAGTTACATAATGTTAGTTATTTTTGCTTGTCTGTGAAGGAAATTTTTTTTTTCCAAAGAATGGCAGTGCAGTTTTAATGTTATATTTATTATTTATCTATGACTGGCCTAAATCAGACAATGAAGCAACACAAAGCACGCTCTCAGTAAAATATTAATTAAAGTTATTAAAAAAAGTATTGCACACCTCTACTGTGTGCAAATGTAGGACAGTTTGTGTGCATTGATTATCCTAATGTTCTGAAGATTTTATTTTTAAACTGTTTATCAAGCAAAGTGCTGGATTTCTAAAGGTAAAATCAATCCATCTACTTTTCTCTCTATCTATATCATCTAACTTTCTATCATCCATCTTTCTAACTTCCTATCCTCTATCTTTCTATTATATATTTTTCTATCATCTAACTTTGTCATTCTATCATCTGTCTTTCTTTCATCTATCTTTCTTTTCATTGCTTCATCATTTCTAAGCTAATGTTTATTAATAACTTTTAGAAATTCCCGATCCCCAATACTAAATTAAATCTAGTATCATTGATTAGAATCAGTAAACAAATCAATAATTGCATTGATAAAAGCTTGTGAATCAGAATTAAACTGAAACTGTATATATCTGAATCAATACCCAGCCCTAATGGCAGCTTTTAAATAATAAAAAAATAAGAAGTCTTCTTGGACCCACTGTGCAAAAATGAGAGATTTTTGCACAGACAAACGTGTCAAAATCATTCATAACTCGTAAGCTCTGCATGAATGATAAAAAGGTGTCTTAAACAAACCGTTGTGTGATGTACACCAGGATAAGATTAATAAATAAGCTTAGTATGCTGTAGGATGAGCTTCCCATGCAGACAGGATTTCGGGATGTCATAGACATGTTGCAAGTCAACCGAGCTAAAAATGTCCGCACTGCTGTCTAGGAAGGTTTGAAGAGGCAAACTCAAAAGGAGCCATACAGTAGATGTGTTTGTGTGCATGAGGGCACCTGGGAGTGTGTTTGGAAATGAGTGGAAAAGTACAGTGTGTTTGTGAAAACCTCTATGGGGACTAATTATGACAGTCATAACAGGAAAGAGAGACTGGTGTGAAATTTTTAAGAGCAGCAAGGTCAGAAATAAGCAGAGGCTTCGGGCACAATTGCCACCAAAATGAACAATGCACTGCACAAAGTAAATCTGCCTGGCATGATTTAAGTATGTATGTATGTATGTATGTATGTATATATGTATATATATATATGTGTGTATATATATATATATATACGTATGTATGTATGTATGTATGTGTGTGTGTATATATATATATATATATATATATACTTAAATCAGTGTTGTTGACTGTTAACCATGTTTTTTATGTTGATCTTATGAATGCAATAGGCAGTTTGCCACATTTAGATTAGTCACTGGTGAAAATGTGTGCGTGTGTATGCACACACACATCAATTCTTTCTGCTTTCTATCTATTTGAGAGCATCTTTCAGCCTATTTGAAAATGTGTTTTGAAAATTTTGGAGATGTGAGTTCAACTGCCTTTCAACATTCATGTACCCCACCGAGAGCAATCTTACCTCAGACAGTTGTTCTGGAATCTGCTGTATGTCTATTCAACATGAAATATATTTAGTTTTAGGCATATCTAGTGGCTATGTTTGGTCTCGGCCATCTGATATTTGTTCAACAGCAAAATATTTGACTGAGGGCAATGTTAAGTTTTATGTCTTTGATGTAAATTAAATGCCATTGTTCTTTTCAGTATCTTTATATTGTTGTTTGTGTTAGAAAAAAAAATGAGGATGTTGAAGATCTTAATGAAGAAGTTTCTTAAGCATAGCAGTCCCAAAGTACATGGCAGTACCTCAACATCAACCAGCTCAAAACGTAACAATTAATATCAAATCCAGAGAATTTGTCAAATCTAGAGAATATGTTTGAACTGGTCTCTTAACTTGTTTGTTCTAGATATGTGTGCACACACATGCACACGCACACACACACTCGCACACACGCACACACACACACACACACACACGATAGTTCCGGGGAGCAAAAAAAGCAAAATTCTCTTAACAACACCTCAAAGCATAACAAAATGTGTCCGTATCATTCCCTGAAATCCACATGTGAAAGGATCACAGACAAAAACAAACACTCTGAGATGCAGCTGCAGTTGACACGTCCCGTTGAGCATTTGACACATGCCCCGACGCCTCTCAAGCAACACTTTACCGCAGTTATGAAGCGTGTCACAGCACGGAAACATTTTCCTCCCTTTATTTCACCCGTCTGTCTTCCTCACTGCAATCTAGACTGACAGTCACACACAAATCCAGATGACAGAAGTGAATTCACTCAAACACACACACCCTTAAAGGCCGACAGAGTGAGATCTGTTACACCCTAAATTTGTCACATTCCTCGAGAATAGCCATATGTGGTAAAAAAGATGCTCATTTGACAACCCTTGACTCCGATTGTTACGCTGGCCATTTAGCGAGGAGAACAAACTAGCATATGTAGGGTCATGACATTCAGAACATCCTCACAGTTTATTGTAACAGCCATTCCTATTTTAGCTGAAGTTTCTAGGGCCGGTTTCACCAGTTGTGTGTACTCTGTTAAATATAGTTTTGGTTGTAAATGGGCACAAAGTTACAAATTACATGCCACTAGAGGTTTATGCATTGCACCATTAAACTCTGAAGTTGAAATGTAACCGTGTGTATGAAGTAAATATTTATTTAAATCTCGTAGCAGGAAAGCGAGCTGTAATAAAATCAGAAGTTGATTGAGTTACACCCACAAGCTCATGTTTTACCTGACGGACTTCAGGCCTTTAAACATACATGATGTTGTTGATGTTTACACTCGATTACATTTTAAGGTAGAAAACAGTTCCAAAAACCAACTTGTTACAGGTGTTCAGGATAAAATGGCACACTTTTGTGTGCATCACTTTCATTATACAATTTTAATATAAGTATCAGTTTAACCATTTCACACATACATTTTTAAATACTTCCACTAAATTAGTTTTTTTTTTTTAACAAGACCGAAAAATAAAACGTGTCAGTTTTATAACATAGGCAGTAACTTTTTTTGTAGATTTTGGAATATAATAGTTATATTTATGTAGTTTGATGTTTGAGAAATTATCATTATCATTAATCTTTTTTTCCCCCCTTTACTTTTTACTGAACTGTATCTCCAAAAAACCTCCTATGGTCTGTCGTTGCAAAAAATAAGAAAAACAACTCTTGATAATATACAAATAGCATGAGAGTGATTTATGTTAATTGTTGGGTCATTTTCTACGTATAGTTGTATTTATTTTATTTAAAATTATGAATAATGTGTTTTTTTTTTCTCCATGACTTGTCTGGCATTGTAGACATTTTCATTAAATACAGGTGCCACACCAAAGGACAACAATTTTTTTTATAGTGGTTTCAAAAAAGTAAAATATGTTAAACATTCTAAGACATAAACCTAAAAGGTGCATGTCATGGGCTTTGGGGCTTCAGTCATATGATATTGAATGGGGTCCTTTAACTAGTTAAAGTTTTCCCTGGAATTGCCAGATTTAAAATTAGCATAACTTGTCACACCAGAGGACATGGTTTTCATTGACAAAATATATCAAGTTCTTACATTTTTTTTTAAAATAATTGGATTAAACTAAATGACTGTCATTTACTAAAATAACCACTTGTTCAATTATGCCTGAGGTTTTTATTAATTATTTTACCATTTTCTTTTTCATTTATAAGAGCTGTAATTAATTTAGTGAACTATTCTTAAGACACACCATATGACAGTTTTGAGATTTGGCTCAAAAATGTATAAATAAAAATGTAATAACAAAGCAGTTTTTATAACAGGACATCCATAGAAGACAAAGAAATGTTTAACCATTTACTGCATTTTAAATGATGACAATGCATTTTCATAGTCACACATGAAAAAATAAGTAAAGTCACATTAACAAAAACCCATATAGAGTTTTTTGCTTCCCCCTTTTCTGTAAATATTGTTGAACAACCCAATTATCTTGTAAAATATCTGACATTCTGAATTTCATATATGTGCAAGAATATGTTTAAACAGCTTAATAATGATCCTATTATTTGTTCTATGATGTTAATCTGCACTTCAGTGGAGAGATTGGAGCTGCTGGTTTTATAACATGTTATTTCATCAACTTCTGAAATACATGAAAGTGATTGGCTAACTTTGTTCTGTATTCATGCCATGCTTTATACTGTAGTATGTTGTGTGATTTTAATACTTGAGATGACATACATATCATACTATATACATGTACATTTAAACCAGTCAAATTCTGAGGCAGAAGAAATTAAAATGCAACCACAATGACTGCAAACATAGATGCGATCAGTATTTTTATGATTTTATTTTGCAACACTCAAAAAATGTATACACTTCATATATTAATATCAGTAAAGTTTGGTTAGACATTTAATACAAACGCACTGTAAGATTTAAAAAAATTATTGTACTTGCACATTCTCTGATGACAAAATGTTTGGCATTGCTGTATCTTTCAGTTCGTTTTTCTTTTGAAAATTTGTAAGCGTTTATTGTGACAAACAGTCTTCAGGAAGAATATGCATGTTTTGGAGGTGCAGTTTTTATTATTGTTGTTGTTGTTTTTTTCTATCTCTGAGTTTGATGGTCTTGCTTGACATCCTTTATACAGCAGCTTTGCTCTTGTTTTTGAAGGACAGACATGAATTTTTCAAAACATAACTTCTTGACCCTACAATAAACATTCTTGCTGAAGGCGTTCAGAAGGTAAGGATAATTAAAATGATAAACTCAGGAGTTTTGAGCTCTAAATTTGCAGTATGGTTTTGTTTATTTACTCTTTTGTACAAATAATGTTTTTATAATAATGTGTCTAGTTCAACATTGTTTTTTGTTTTATCCTTTTAAACTACTGATGATATTTCTTACAAATTTAAAATACAAATGTTGTCATTTAGAGTATTTTTGCATTAAAAAAAGCACCTCATCATGTTTTCAGACAAGTTTATAATAATGTTTAGACAAATATCAATGTTTTAACTTAAGTATTTGGAGAAAAAACCCTGATTTTCAATTACAGCAAATTAAAATATATTATTTTGTTAGAATTACTATTTTGTCATTTTCAAAGAAAAGAAAATGCTCTAAATGACAATATTTGAATAATTTAATTAGAAACTATAGAAAGTGTATCTGAATTTTTACAGAACAAGATTTTTTTTTCTTAAGCCCTACTTTTTTCCATATAGTGTGCATATCTACTATATGTACAGTATATACTGAGATAATAAGCCCTTAGCATGTACTCTATGCCAAAATTGCTATACTCAGAAGCACAATAGTAAATTGCTATGACAGTGATAGATGGGTTGTCATCCCTGACAGATGGATTAAACGCCCTTTTTCTAAAGTCTTGGTTAAGGTAAAGTTTTGTGGATCATCTGCATTAAAGTTACTTTTCCCAAGATTAGGCTTCTGTCAGAATGTGTTGGTCCCACTAAAAAGTTTGAAAGAACTCTTGTAATGTGTGTCGTCCTGCTGCGTTTACACTGCAGAAGTGGGTTAAACTCACAGAAGATTAACGTTTCAGTGAATGTAGTTTTATGTTCTGAGGATTATTTGAGCAGGGCATGTGATCCAATCATCAACACTTCAGCCAGACACATTTAGATCTTTCATATCAGACATAAGCAGCTCTCTTTTCAAATATTACAGCAACAGTTGACTGAAAATGAAATTTTCTGAACCCCATTTCATACCAAGCCGTATTCTTTGCTCTTTCTCTGTGGAACTGATAAATGGGGACTGTAAAATGACTCAAAAGCACTTTAAAGGGATCATAAAAGCAGTTCAAATGGAGTATGCTCTTTTATTTCAAGTTGTCCTGCTGAAGCCTTGTGTGACAAACATTTAAAGCCCCCTAGCTACTGTGTTTGTGAATCGTTTGGAACCAAATGTTGGTTTATAGTTACTGATAAGCATTATTTCCTATTATGAAAGAAAAAACTGCAACTTTGTTTAAAATGAGAGAGAATACATTTTTTACTTCTAATTTTACCATATTTCTGACTGTTCACTCACTTTGATTATATGGAAAAGAGCGAGGTCATGAGGTCTCATTTTTGTGTTCCATGGAATATCAGGTTTAATTCACATGAGTTGACGGACATTTGCAGACCTGTGGATTATTTGCATGATTCCTATGTTGCAGTGCTGCATTTTCGTCTTGGATCAGGTTGCTTTCGCAAGGCAGAATTTCAAAAGTCTTCCAAAATGTGTTTATACTAGTCACATGCGAGTAACATCCACTCTGTTTATGTTTCTCATTTAAGGGTCATAAAGCTGGATTGGCAAGTTAGTAATATTTTGGGTGTGGGTTCACCCCTTGTTCATTTTTGTGAGGACTAATGTGATATTCAGGCAGAGGGTCTTGTATGGGTTAAATTTGCATCAACAACTAGCTTGGTGTACTGTATGTTAACCTGTTTATTATGTCTGTGACAAAAAATGCTGCAAACAAGAGGGTTTAGACAACACTAATAAATAAGATTAAACTAGACAAACATTTAAGGGATACACTCTTAGAAATAGGGACAGAGAGCTGCCACTGCAGTGGTGGCTTTTCAAAAGGTATTAGTATGTACAAATGTACATGTGTTAAAGTGTTTTGGATTGACATTCCCAGAAGTGCCTGCATGATATTTTTTTAATACTTTTTTTGTTAAAATTATTGTTATTCTATTCAGGGTTTTATGTATATTAGAGTTTTATGTTGCATCTTATTTTGATAAATAATGTTTATTGTATTACTTAAGTTTCATGTGTTACCATGATGGTGTTTAGCAGTCATGTGAATCGTTATCAGTGGTTTATCAGCTGATAGATATGGGCCAGTAGGGGCCTTCTGCGCCTACTGGTAGGCTCAGAAGACTGTTATCAACCATGCACATGGTTAATCAGCTATATGAGATATCAAATATCTGCTCTTCTCGCGTAAATCCAGCAGAGGCCGCTCCGATTGACCTGCCCTCCTCCTTCCCTAAACCCAACCGTCAATTTTTTTCAAAAGCACCGATTAACCCGCCCTCCTTTTTTCCTAAACCCAACCGTCATTATTTTTTCAAAAGCACCGATTAACCCGCCCTCCTCCTTCCCTAAACCAAGCCGTCAGTTTTTAAAAAAGCAATAAAAAACAAATAATTTACTTGTTCGGCTTTTGTCTTACCTGCTTTCTGAAACCGTTCTTCGCCAGACTCGAACCCCGTCATCGCTGTCAACTCCGCACACCGTCACAAGTCTGCCAACGTACACGGTAAGCCACTGGAGAAACTGAAAACAGTTACAAATCCATTCATATGGAGGTAAGCTTGTATATCGCCACGCAGCGTTCATTTTAAAGACAAAATGCAGAATGAGCCTATGCTGATTATTTATATTATTTATTAAATTATATTAATTCCCATTAATTGTATTTTATTAACGTCTACCCCTACCCCAACCCCAACCGTCACAGTAATGTAAAAACAGATCTGGATCTGAACTCTTGTCTATTAGTATAGCTGATAAATTATGTGGATGGTTGACAACAGCCTTCTGAGCCTACCAGTAGGCGCAGTAGGCCCCTACTGGCCCATATCTATCAGCTGATAAACCACTGATAACACCCATTCAATCGACTGATAACATTCGAAGCGGGTGCGTATAGCACTATACAGTACATTAACGAAATACAGTAGTTTACTGTAAAATGTAGATATTTTTCTTTTTAACTGAACAAATTCTGACAACCACAGCCGCCAGTTGTTTACCATAAATTGTATTGATTGTTTTACAATGTATAGAATACATAATAATAATCTCAACACAGATGATAATAATAATTATAATAATATGTTTTTTGAGCAGCAGATCATCAAATAAGTTCTCAAAGATCATGTGACACTGAAGAATGGAGTAATGGTGCTGAAAAAACTGATCTTAATCACAGACATAAATAAAATCTTCAATATTTCTACATTATTTTAAATAACAATAATATTTTACGTTTTTTACTCTAGTTCTGATTAAATAAATGCAATCTTAGACTTCTTTTAGAATATATATTTTTAAATCTTACTGATCATAAACTTTTGACTGGTAGTGTATTAAATATTCAGAGCATGTCTAGCTTTTATTTATTTTAGATATTTGTGTATTTTCTAGGAACTTGCTCTCAGTAGCAGTACAGGTGTATAGTGACATTATGGCCAACATGCAAAATAATTAACATAAACACCAGAAACGGCTTCTCCCTGACCTCAGATACAATATTTTTACACAAGTCGTGTGTGTATGTGGTGGATGGAGGCTTTCAAAACATTCCTGAATCAAACTTTCCATGTCATTTCCTTTTTTCTGACAGCTCATTCATCCATCCGTAGCCTGGCGATAGTTTACATACTGTATATGTGTGTTTGCTTGCACGAGTGAGTGTTTGTGTTGGAGTTGAGCTTCATGAATGAGGATATTCAGTTTTTGCTGGTCTGAAGCTGTTAAACGGGTTTATTAGAGTGGAGATTTGGAGCACAATGGCGCTTCTGTGAGAGCAAGACAACTGACTCCAACTAATGACCCACACTCTGAGAAAAAGCAGCTCAAACAATGAGCGCTTCGGAGAAAATGACTCGCACACGGCTGCTTGTGTGGATTCATCATTTAGAGAGGATACTGAATCTCACTAGATATGTCAAAAACATGTGCAGCTCATTTTTCACAGCATAAAGGAAGAAATTATGTTCCGCGTAAAGGAAAGGGACATGTGTTTCAAAGGCATGCTAGGATTATCTTGGTGCGGACAAAGAAGTGAAAAGTACACAATACAACTATGCAGTAAAGTAGACTGCACAATATTCTTCATATTGAATTATTTATTTTTAGATGTTAATTTGTAAGTTTGTTTTAACCAATAATAAAAACCGAGTTAAACTTGTATTGGTTTATTTGTTACAGGTCATTATTATTTGTTTAGTAGTAGTAGTACAAAATCCTTATTCTAATCGTTAACCTCATATAATTACAATTCAGAATTTTTATTAATTCATGATTTTTTTACAAATATTATTGTGGATGTTTTTGTTGTTAATTATTGCATTACATTAATAAAACTAGTAATACTGCTACTACTAGAAGCAGTAGCTGTAATAATGATAATAGTAATAATGTATATTTCATATCTTTTGTTGCTTTTGTGTAATTATTATTATTATTATTATTATTATTATTATTACCATCATTGTTATAAATATTATTTATTATTATTATTAGTTATGAATGTATATTACATTCATTAATAACGCTGTTGTAATTGTACTTGTTATTATTTATTATATTAATTTTTTATTATTACTACTAATAATGATGATGAGTATGATTATTGTTATTATTTTGTTATTATTATCATTGTTATTATCATTGTTTTTATTGCCTATTATTTTTGTTCAATTACAACAACTGTAATGTTTACAATTTTTGTGTAATTATTATTATTATTATTATTTTTATAATTATTATGTTTTATTATTATTAGTTATAAATGTATATTACATTCTCTACTACTACTACTACTACTACTACTACTACTACTACTACTACTACTAATAATAATAATAATGATGATGATGATTATTGTCATTGTTATTATTACCTATTATTCTTGTTCAATTACAACAACAATAATGTTTACATACACGGGGCAGTCGTGGCCTGGTGGTTAGAGTGTTGGACTCGTGATCCGAAGGTTGCTGGTTCGATACTCGGTACCAGCGGGAATTGGGGGTGGGGGGAGTGAATGACCAGCACTCTCCACCACCCTCAATACCACAACTGAGGTGAGTCCCTTGAGCAAGGCACCGTTCCCCCCAACTGCTCCCCGGGCGCCGCAGCATGGCTGCCCACTGCTCCGGGTGTGTGTTCACGGTATGTGTGTGTTCACTAACTGTGTGTGTGCACTTGGATGGGTTAAATGCAGAGCACAAATTCCAAGTATGGGACACCATACTTGGCCACACTACACTTCACTTCACTTCAAATGTAAAACATTATTATTATTATGTGCAGTACACATTGTGATACAGTTAAATCATTAATGACCACATGCATGTTAAATCATGAATGCACGTATTATGATGTAGTTTTTACCTCATTCAGAATTACTTTTTATAGATGTTTGATTTAGAATTTGCTGCTATTAGCAATTTGAGAACCAAGAATCTACTAATTAGTGTAATTATATTTTTCTAAACCACAGTGAAAACACCATGAGAACAAGAACATTTTTCATTTATTTAAAAAGGTTTGGCCACCAAGTCAAACGGGTGCGTGTGTGTGTGTTGGTCTGGAAAGCCACTATAACTATCATATTTGCACAGTGGTGTGTAGACAAGGCTGCAGACAAGCGAACACACCACGACTGTCAGAGCTCTGTGTGAAGCCTGTTGTCTTTGTAACATCACTCTGTCCACTGCTTTTTTGGTGTTCGTAAACCCTCAGTCTCCTCTTTCACACCACAACAAAGATGAAGAGTGGAAACGTGCAGCAGGGCATCTGAGCTCCAGGCCTGCCCAGGGGAATAAGCCGCTAATGTGTCCCAGCACTGGATACTCCTCCTGGGGAAGCACTGGCGGGTCTCTCCCTGCACCAGGCTGTGGAGGTTTCAGGTTGTGCAGTGAAACAGATCTCTGGCCATTAGTCAGTGTGAAGTCAATACTGCTAAAGGCTGTGCTGCAAATGCACTTAATACTGAGAGAAGCTGAAAAAGCAACTTTAAAATCACTTCATGTAGCTGTTTGTATTGTGTATATATTTGAAATTGGCATTTTATTTATTGTACTGTATATAAAAAGTATTATGGAGTATCCGTACAATGCACAGTATATGTTTTTGGGGGGGGGTGCGTGAAACATGATTTACACAAATATTTGCACAAATTACGATTTACTTATTTTTTAAAAGCTTTTTACTTATGAAAAAGCTCACCAGTTATTCTGAATGTATCTAAAATTATTCAACTGATAATGTATTTTAACAAGAGAATGTTTATTACTGCTGCTGCTGAATGAATACAACTTTGTAAATGCCACTAGAGCATCATACTATTTTCAATTATGAATATTTATTACTTGCATAGTGTATTATTTGTTTTTTATTTTTATAAGTGGTTTATATTTAAGTATTATTATTATTATTATTATTATTATAGTAATATCAATAATAATAAGCATAAATAATTTGTAGTAGTAGTACTAGTATTCATTGCTTTTTTGAGTACTAGTATATTTTGATTATCCCATCATCAATAATATATAAATAATAAATAACTAAATAATAAATAATAAATAATTTGCAATAATAAATACTATTATTATTATTATTATTATTATTAATAATAATAATAGTAGTAGTGGTAGTAGTAGTAGTAATAACACTAATATTCGTATTTGCAGTAATAATAATAATAATAATATATATTTAACTACCAATATTATAAATATTTACACTATTTATACAAATTTAAATGACTAAAGTAGTGAGTTTGGTGTCGCACTGCTTAGTTCCTGCTGCTGCTGCCAAAAATGTATGTAAAACTTTATAAACAAACTTGACATTTTTATTATTGAGCATGTTGTGATTTAACCAGCTTCACAAAATGGTTCGGCCTCAAAAGTATAGCTGAATAAACTCTGACATACTGCAGAAAATGAAGCTGATATACAAGACCTCAGTGTGTGTGTGAAGCTGAGAGCGAGAGAGAGAGAGAGAGACTGATAAAAGCATATTGTCGAAAAGCTGCAGGTCGGTGAAATGGAGAGCTGTGAAAGAGACTGAAGAGAAAGTGATCACAGAAGAAAAGCGCACAAAATGGGCTACGGAGAGCCTTTTAGAGCACCTAAAGTGTAGTGCTGTGGCTGCAGCTGTAAGACTGCCGCTCAGGAGTCTGCTGAATAGCTGTGGTTTTCCTGTCTGTGCCCGAATGCAGAGGAAAGAGTTTCAGAACCACCCAGAGTCTCACAAGACCCTCATTACATCCACTCTCTGACTCGCACTCACTCTGGTAAAGCCGATCGCTTTAAAGCAGTTTGGCTCTAATGGTTGGAGTGGTTGGTATTTCCGGTGAACTAATCTGGGTCATTTAACTTTAAAGTGCTCTGAAAACACTTTTTTGTGCAGTTGAAAAGCACTTAAACTTCAAATAAAACCAACAATACACAAAGACAAAACACCTGAACAAAACAAAAAGCAGTGGATGTTGTTAGTAGTGGTTATTAGCTCTAGTATTAGAGTGCTGTTACTTCACAAAACACTGGCTTCATCAATGTTACAAAACTTTCTTCAGTATTTTAGCTACACAATGCTCTAGCTAAACGTTTCAGTGCACAATGCTAGCTTCACAACTCTGGCTATTCAACACTTTAACTTTACTACACTCTAGTACACAAAGTTTTAGCTTCATAACACTGGCTATACAGCTAATTAGTTTCACTACACTCTAGTTGCTTTAGCTTCACTGGCTATTATTCGACTCTTTAATGTTACTACAATGTATTTAACTTCACAATACAATGCAGTACAAAAAGCTTTAGCTTCACAACACTCTCTATATGACACTTTAACTTCATTACATTTCACATTGCTTTAGCTATATAAAGCTTTAGCTTCACAAAAGTGGCTATACAACACAATTTCACGACACTCTAGTTCCCAAAGTTTTAGATTCACAATACTTTAGTTGTACAAAGCTTAAGCCTCATAACACTGGCTGCACAACACTAGCTTCGCTACACTTTAGTCCACATTGCTTTAGCTTCACAACACTTTTTAGCTGTACATCACCGGCTGTACAGCACTTAGGTTCTAGCTTCACAACATTCAGTAGCTCACAACACACTAGCTACACCAAAATGCTTTGGTTAACAACACTCCAGCTAACAATTTACCTTTACAGCACTCTAGCTTCATAGTGTTCCTGTCACCACCTTCTTTCATCTGAGAAATATCGCTTTTTACGAAGTATGCTATCGCTTTGTAAGAAGTATGCTATCCATCTCAGATGCAGAAAAGCTAGTTCATGCTTTCATGACTTCTAGGCTGGATTACTGTAATGCTCTGTTTGCTGGTTGCCCAGCATCCTCTATTAATAAACTTCAGCTAGTACAAAATGCAGCTGCCAGAGTTCTTACCAGGTCTAGAAAATATGATCATATCACCCCAATTTTATCCTCCTTACACTGGCTGCCTGTTAAGTTCCGTATTGATTTATAAAATATTGCTTCTTACCTATAAAGCTTTAAATAATCTAGCACCTGTTTATCTAACCAACCTTCTGTCTCGCTACAATCCAACCCACTCTTTAAGATCTCAAAACTCTTCTGGTAGTACCTAGAATAGCAAAGTCGAGTAAAGGTGGTCGAGCCTTCTCATTTATGGCTCCTAAACTCTGGAATAGCCTTCCTGATAATGTCAGAGGCTCAGACACACTCTCTCAGTTCAAAACTAGATTAAAGACCTATCTTTTTAGTAAAGCATACACTCAATGCATCGCATAACGGTATGATGCATGCATATGTTTGTTTATTTAACTGCTATTTTCATCTATAACACTCCATTTTTGCATCTCGTTTAAATACACTATGAACAGCAGCTACGCTAATTATTTTCTTTATTCTCTATTTCCACCTGGGGATACTCTTTCTGAGGTCCCTAGAGACTATGCAGCGCCATTGATGCGATCCAAGACCTGTGAAGAGATGATCCCAAGGTATCCATAATCCTGGACCAGGTCGTATCCCGAGCTTGATGCTATGGTCGTCATGGAGAAATGGAGTGCATGAGACCGATTCCTGAATGACCACTGTGATAAACGAGTCCCCACATTGATCCTGCGGGCCAACCTGACCGCCTGCCGGTGGCCTACTCACACCTGCAGCTTCTCCACGATGGACGTCCAGCTTCTTCAGCCTCCAGCGGCTAGACTGCAGCTCTAAACAGGAAGTTTGGCCAGATGAAAAATGGTCGTGCCTAACAGAATCTAGTTTCTCTCTAGGTTTTTTTTCCCTTCACTTCGTCAATTGGTGAAGTTTTTATTTTTTTCCTCGCCACTGTCGCCACTGGCTTGCTCGGATCGGGACTTGTGGAGCTGTGCTTCGGTGGATTTGCTCTACAGTGTTTGAACTTTCAGCAGTAAAATTTAAACCACACTGAACTAAACTAAACTGAACTTCAACTCTGAAATCTGGACTTTACTAGAACTATGTTAAGCTGCTTTGACACAATCTACATTGTGAAAAGCGCTATATAAATAAACTTGACTTGACTTGTTCAAGCTATACTTCGCTTTTGCTTCACAATGCACTAGCTTATAATATTGCTTTAGCTGTACATTGCTCTAGCTCACAATATTCTGCTATACAATAGCTCACAATGCTGTAGCTAAACAATGTTTAGTTTCCCAATGTTGTAGCTTCACAATACTTTAGCTTTATAACACTAGCTAAATAATGCCTTAGCTCCACAATGCTCCGGCTAGACAGCATGACAGAATGCTTTAGTTGTGATCACAAATCACAATGTTCTGATTATACAGTGCTCTAGACGCACAATTCTGTAGCTTCACACACTTTACAGCATCATGAAGCTTGTTTTAAATTGTCAATAATGTTTTAGCTCACAATGTTCTAGTTTTACAAGTTTCTTACTACACAACGTTGTAGGTAACAATGCTCTAGCTTAGGATGCTCATAGTACTGTAGCATCACAGTACTCTCGCTACACAACGTTCTCGCTTTACAGTGCTTAAGCCTAACATTACTGTTGTTCTAGTTTCAGAACCTTCAAAAGCAGCAGGTTTCATACTCTCCTGTACTGTGTGCTTTGGTTTCTAATTACAAAGACAAATGTTTCTGTGCATTGAGCACTGTAGCCAGTCTCTGTAGCACCTGAATACACTGGCCAATCAGAGGTCTAAGTCGCACTAACTTAAGTTACCAAATTAATTATATAGCTTGTGATAAGATATTCTCTATGCTGTGCTCACAGTTTAATTGATTTGTGTTATAATGATAGATTTTCCATGAGATTGCACCGAGCTAAAGAGGCTGAAATTTGAATCTGTCACCTTTTTTCACCTTTTTGACTTTGCATACACTGTGTAGATCATGTAAAGGTCTAGGTTTACAGATTTCTGTAGATGTGTTTTGGCAGAGGGTTTACATCTTCACATCTCACTAAACTTCAATATGTACTTGTTACAACCAATACATCTGTGACACCAAAATAAACCCTCCGCTTGAAAAAAAATAATCATGAGGTCACATTGTAGTTTTGTCTAGGTCAATTGTGATATGCTACAGTGCACGGATGTATGTTTTTGTGCGCGTGTGATCACTGTGATTAATGGCAAATCAAAAAGCAAGCAGGCTTTTTAACGCGCTCCAGCTCTTCAATAAAAGCTTTATACTGTACTGCTATTTGCTCTTTTAAATCACCACAAAAACCACAAGAGCAGACAGCATGAGCTAATGACAGTCTCTATTTCTCTCTCTCTCTCTCTCTCTCTCTCTCTCTCTCTCTCTCTCTCTCTCACTCACTCTCTGACACACACGCACACACACACCACACACACACATGCACACACTCTAGCTGTTTCAATTTACCCAGTGAAATGTAACACCACCATGACTCCTGCTGTTTGTTGTATGGTGTACGTAATATTTCAAGTTTGTATGATGGCAGACATCAAATAACTAGAAAAGATCCACGAGAAGACGTTTGTATACACGAGTTTGCTTTGTGTTTGGTTTTCTTTAAACAGCAGCATCATTCTCTGATGTGTGTTTACTGTATACAGCGGGTGATACATGTCCATAATTTAAGTTGTCATTACCTTGGCTCAGTGCCTCAGAGGTATTTGATCAAATGAAACTGAGCCGTGTGTGTTTTTCAGTTTATTCATTTATTTGTTTGTTCTGTTGATGCAGCATGGCTGACTGGCTGACTGGTGTCTGCCACATGTATTGTGATCTGAAACTACAAGGATTTGACAACTTTTTTTGTATGAATATTCTCTGGAAAATGTATTTAAGTTTTGGCCTAAAGAGACTTTTAAGTCTTGCCAGTTGTTTCTGAAGTTAAACATAGGGCCTTAGAGGACAAAAAAAGTTAAAAAAACGGTCATAAAAATAATTTCCCCAGAATAACATAAAATTTTCCAAAAATTAATTTTGACTTGCTTTATTATAGATCCATACATATTTCCTTCTAAAACTCTTTATATTCAAGTAGCTACCATTTGGTTGTCTTTGTTTTTATCATCCATCAAGACAAAAAAAAAAAATCGATTCGCTTCATAAGACATGCGTTTAACCCCCTAGCGGTTTATGGGTTAGTTTGATGATGGATTTATGTGCTTTTGGAAGTTTCAAAATAAAAACCACTTTGCAACACCATTATGCAGCATTAAAAAAAAGTCAACATAAAATTTAAATCCACTTCGACTTTGTTTGTGTGATAGAATACAATTTATGCACCAATGATGGCTTGAGGGTGAATAAATTATGGGGTAATTTTCATTTTTGAGTGAAAAATTTAATATTTTTGCTACTTTTTAGCACAAATTGTAAACAAAAAATACATCCATCTTTAGCATGATACAGGCTAATCCAGACCGGCTGGATGCAGGTCACAGGCTCCCTGTTGAGTTCCCCTGGTGTAACATTTACTTTTTCTTATTTTTATGGCATTTATGTACAGTATGTTGTGTATATATTTGCGTGCATTTTGTATATTTTGGGCTCAGTGGGGTAGGACCATCTTTGTCTCTTTATGGCTCCTGCTGGAGTGGATCATTTGTCTTGTAAAATTCTCCAATCTGCACAACCCAGTAGCTTTGCCCCTGCGCAGACAATCAAATTTTACGCCACGCCGCCTCTCCCAGCGTCCTCCAACTTGATTTACTGCAGTTTGGTTGTATTTTCTTAATGTAAAAGGGCTGCACTCTGTAGAATTGGGACCTCGGCTAAACGCATTTGGAGTTTGTGTTCCGTGACTTGGAGTTGAGTTTAATTGAATTCACTCTCTGTATTGAGTGCAGTCTCAGCTGGGTAAGAGCTTAGCAGAAATATCTGCCAAACTCCACCTGACATGTGCACCTTGCGCTGCGTTCAGTGTTTATTTGGAGGCAGACAGAGTCTTTTCAGTGTAAAGCGGTGTAGGATGTCCAACAATGACTGAAAGTGAGATGGAGACTGAGATAGATGGAGAATTCTCTGTAGGCTTGTAACTTATTTTTTAAAGGGCTAGTTCATCCAAGAAATTCATTCACTGCTCACATCCTTCCAAACCAACAGTGGAGCAAACTATATGGGCTGCCATAGTGGTATTGGAAGATTAATGTTTATTTTTAAAGTTTATGTCCAATAGAAAAATTATTGAGCTGATATACTAAAGTCAATAGATTTAATTCATTGTTAAATTTGTAAACATTCATATCAAGATATGTATTTATCGACCTACAGCTAATTTCACTTATTGGTCTCCAAATATACTTGGATCTGCCAAAACCTAATTGTATCATGTTTTTTTTTTTTTTTATATATATTTTTTCCATAAAGTCAGTCAGGTTTTGAACATGTATTCCAAGTATACAACATGTACAACAAGTACTCCAATAACAGTCTTTCCACAAACTTTTTTTTTTTTTCTCTGTGAACATTTTCATCTGTAAAAGTCACATCTGGACAGTGTGAAAATGGATCAGGTATAAAAACACTTCACAAAGCTCTTTTCAAAGCACTGACCTCATACTGTAGGCAGGCCTCAAAAACACATTGCCTTAACATGAACCAGTGGTGTGGGCTAGGAAAGAAGTTTTACCTCAGAACCAGCCAATGGTCAGTTCACATTTTCAGGCCTCCATCTGCTGCCCTACAATCCCTCTTTATTCTCGAGCAGTTGTTTTTCCAGCGTGACGGCCATGTGTTCTTCAGATTAGAGGGGTCTGGAGAAATCCTTGAGTTTCCAGGCCTATTTGTCTCCTTCACTCAGCTCCTTCGCAGTTATTTAATAACAGCCCCTCTCTCAGATTAGTGTGTGGCAATACTGTATGATTTGACTGATCTGAAGTCAGTTTTTCCACACAGTATGTGGCAACTGGAGGCATTTGGCAGATATGAGATTGAATGTTTGACTGATAGGCACTCAACGGTTTCCAGATCGTAATGCCAACTTCAATTTACCTCCCAGGAGGAGCTCGACATCTCAGGGCCGTAATGTGGAGCAGTACTTCTAAAACTGTTTTCATTTTAGGACCCATATTTTCTATTGGACATCAAGGGGCAATCCGACACAGTACTAATATTGTTTACAAACATAAACAAAAATGCAGAATCATTACATATTTCAATACAGATTTCCTTTTATCAATTTGTAAACTTGTATTTCGTATCACACCCATGGTCAGCATAAATAAGGTTTGTCGTCACTTAAAGTGAAGCTGTGTGTGTGCATTTTTATTTTATTTTTTTTATGTTCATTTTTGGCATCATACTTATTTGACAACCAGGGGATTTTGACTGATGGCAGAATTTTTAACATGAATAAAACAAGATTGGGAAGAATAAAGCAGCAGCATCTGTGACATTTGTAGCACCCCAGCAACCACCATTACCAGTGTATTAATGATATAGCAACATCCTGGCACCCACAACATCCTAAAAACTGAATAGAAACAATCTAACAATTACCACTAGCTAGCTACTAACATTTTAACAACTCCCCAGAAACTGCACGTCAACACTCTAGCGACCACACCAATAGCACACTACTAACAACCTAGCAACATCATGGCATGGAGAACATACAACCATCTGCATAACAACAGCTAAACAATCACAACTAGCACCCTATTAACAATATAACAACATCCCGTTACCCACAAAACCCAATAAACCGAATAGAAACACCCTAGCAACAACAGAATGGAGTTATGTCTCTCAGAATAAAAAAAAATTAACAACCTCTCAACAACATAGCAACATTTTGACACCCAAAAGACTCACCACCAGCACCCTGAAAACATCTTGTCATGCAGAACATTATAAAAACTGCATAGCAGTAACCTAAATAGCAACAACCACGATTAGCGCCTTATCAATAACGTAGCAACATGCTGGCACACAGAGCAACCTAGCAACATCATAGCATCACCCTGACAATCACCACTAGCATCCTTACCAACAACATGGCAACACCCAGAACATTCTAGCAACTGCAAAGGAGCACCCAAGCAACTACAATTAGGATTGTATCAATAACATGGCAACATAATTGCACACAGAACAAGCTAGCAACTGCATAGCAACACCCTAGTAATCTCCACTAGCACCTTTACAAACAACATGGCAACACCCTGGCACACAAAACAACCTAGTGACTGCATAGTAACATCTTAGAACCCCTGAGCAGCCTGGTATTGTGGCAGTTACTTCTGCACCTCAGTTTTCTTGTAGAAATATTTAATTTGGACTTGCTTTTTTTTGTGTCATTGACTGTCATTGACTTTTGTTATGTCTGGTTAGATGTTCATGTTATGTTGATTTCCTGTTGCCATAGAAACAATGATTCTTTAAGACTAAAAGTTAGCATACAGTACTTTTGCTGCTGACCCTTGCTAACATAAACAGACAAACAGACAGACAGACAGGAAGCACCCAGTCAGAGACACACATGTGGACACACACACACACACACACACACACACACACACACACACACACACACACACACACACACACCCCCAATCT
>CAIGQV010016735.1:27846948-27860460 GCA_903798115.1 Danio jaintianensis
AGAAAGAAAGAAAGAAAGAAAGAAAGAAAGAAAGAAAGAAAGAAAGAAAGAAAGAAAGAAAGAAAGAAAGAAACTTTTAGAATGATCACGTAAAGTTCATTCTTGAATTGAACTCATTTTGTGTGCATTTATTATACCAATTTAATGTTTTACTAAATATCGTTGCTAGCCTACTGTTTTTTTATAACAAATACCATAGAAACAAAATGGCTTTTTACCATGGTAATGATATTGTGCTTGGTTTTACCTGTCGTTGATGTTGACCTGAAGATCTAATGATTAATTTTTATTCTCTCTCGGTCAGAATATTTACATTTTCCTGTTTAAAAATTAGAACAAATACTTTACATGCAATCGATATTTTATATAGTTTTGTAAGCTCACAGTATGTGTACATATACAAGCATATACCGCTTGATTACTATAATGCAGTGTTGGGATTTATACTCTGAAACCGCATTTTTAATGACTTGATGAGAATTTATTCTATTTATTCTTACAAAGCATTTTGTTGTGAATAATTAAGTGAATCATCTTCTTATTGGATATGGATATGTAGTCTCATCAATAATTATGAGACACAGATGCGTCATTGATTACTGTAGCTTTGTCACAACCCAATCTGTGATAACATGATGTAGATTTTAAACCCCTTATAACATAATAACAATTGAGTGTTCAGTGGTACCACAACCATACGGAATTATTTTAAAATCTGTTAAATGCCTCATGCAGTCATTTCAATCATTTAAATAATTTTGGTCATTTTGTGTGAGAAGTAAAACTATTATACTAACTGAAAATCGTGTACATCACAATCTTTTTCCATCAGATTTTGTTCTTTTGTGTTTCAATGAAGAAAGAAAGTAAATTGGGATTGTAATGACATTAGGTTGATGACAGAATGTTCCTTTCTTTGCTGAAATATACAAAAATACCCATTAGTAATATATGCTTTGTAATTGTTTTGCATTAACGTGCAGCATATTTCCTCATCTCTTTCTTTGATATCTTCTGACTACCATTTCAACACACCTGCAACTTATTCAGATTCAAATCAGTGTTATTATAGTCTTATTTCCATGTAATACATTTGAGAGATGCTAAGATAATCAGTTTCACTGATACAGTATATAACATGGTATCATGGTATGACTTTTTGTAGATGCAAGTATGAGGAGTAAAAGTCAGATATAGGTAAGTTTTTGCTGAAATATCACAGGGAATCCTTCATTTGAATTTGAATTCCAGAAACTTTTGGCTAAGGCAGGCATCACTTTAACTATTACTGATGCTCATAACCCTGACTCTTAAAGTCTACATGAACCGGAAGCTGCGACCGTTTTTTTTTCATATTGTGACGCAGTTCCAAGAGAAACCGAATATTAAGTGAGAAAACAGTGGACGTGGCTTGTTTTTTCTTCTGTGAGCTAAATGGATGTAGTAAAGTAGGCATTTCATTCAGAAAGATTGGGAAATGGGTTTTAAAAGAGTTATTACAACCTAACAGAGACCTCCTTCTCACCATTTTGTTTGTTGTCAAAACAGTTGGAGGGGTGTTGTTAAGTATGTTAGCTACGCCCAGTACCTAAGACATATGTAATCTGAGAATTTAACTGAAAAAAAAAAAAAACCAGGAAGTGCATTTTTAGATTTCAATTATAGATTACACGAGCAAACAATTTTTTTTTCTTAATGACATGCACAGATGAATTGTTCACCACAAAACTAGCAATGTGAGCTAACAAAATAATATGGTTAGTTTTGATTTAATTTGTACTTTATGTATTAGATCCTAAACCTTTGCATTTATGGTGTGGCATCTGTTGACAAAACCACCTATATAAACCATACCATATTATAGCGCTAGAAACAATGGCAAACTACTAGCTAAAATCACTCTGAATGCCTTAAAGGGATAGTTCACTCCAATTGTTCCAAACCTGTTTGAGTTTCTTTCTTCTGTTGAACACAAAAGGTAGATATACTGAAGAATGTCATGGAAAAAAACAGCCATTGACTTCCATAGCATTTTAATTTCTACTATGGATGTCAATGGCTGTTTTTTCCAACATTCATCAGAATATCTTGTTTTGGGTTCAACAAAAGAAAAAAAATCATTAAAGTTTAGAACCACTTGACCTTGAGTAATTTTCGGGTTAACTATCCCTTTAAAAACAATATGTTTATCAAAACACTTGTGTAGTAAACACAAGCACACTACCTCAAGACATTCAGAATATGCTAGCAACCAGCACTAAAAATGGATAAACCTTTTTAAAACAGAGGATTTAACAGGAATTGTTTTGTTTAACAAAGGCGTTTGAGTCAGAAGTCTCAATCCCCAGGCTTCCTATTTGTCCAAATAAGCAGTAATTCCCATTTCTCTGGAAACTGAGGATTTGGTCAAAGTTGCTGCAGATGTTTCCTCATCATCTATCACTCACTTTGATGGTTTAAAACACAATGACTTGGTCCTGAGAGATCTGTGGGAAATAATGAGGATTTGATGCGTTCTGCAGGTCATTGGCACTGACACAGTGTTTGTATCCTTATGTTGTAGTGCTGGATCATGTCCTTGAGTTAGTCTGGCAGCAGCAAATACAATGAGGTACTGTATATAAACGGTTCTTCAGAATAGCTCTAAAGTATCTTGAATAGCTCTAGAGTATTGAACAGTTAGACCAAAGGTATTGTTGAATGAGAAAAAAAGGCATGTTTTTTTTTTTTTTTTTTGTCTGTTGTGGGTTGTTTGGATTGTAGTTTGCTGTTGCTGTGATCTGATGTTAGTGACAGGTTGCTGGAGGAGATGGATCTTTGTCCAAGTTTACGTTGGTGAATGTGTCATCAGAGAAGTGGGGGAGGAAGGTTAATGCTGTTTATTAAAGCTCAACAACATCAAAGAACTATGGGCAAAAACCAACTATGATAATGCTCACGTCATCATGTGATTTGAGAAAATTAGTCCTAAGCTATTGTTGAAAAAGTCCTGAGCTATTGACCTAATTGTTTCATGGAAGAGTGAGCGTATGGAACAAAATTGATGCCTAAAACTTTGAAATAAAAAGCTTGTTGAATAGCACTAACTAAAAAAATTATGCATTGAATTAACAAGTGCTTGCATTTTAATAACTTGAATTGCCATGGTTTGTATTTTTAGGTCCTGAAACTGAGCTAAAAATATTTCACACACATTTTCATACTTAAATTCAACACTACATATTCAACTTCCAGCATTCAATTCCAAAATATTCAGTTCTGTTTAAAACGTGATGTATCATATTCAAAAGGCAATTATCAGTTCATTTTATTTCAGTTCAAAAATTCGCTTCCATATATTCAGTGGTTCAAATTTGGCTGTTAAAATTTGACATTACATCCAGGAGCTGCAGGAAAAGCAATAGAGGGCAGATTAACAATCTCCAGCTGCTGATTCACCACCAGGTTGAGATGGACCAATTTAAGATATTTAAACCAGTAAATATGTGAGAAAAAGCTAATAAATTCAAAAGTAGCATTTAATTTTAATATCAGTGTCTTGGACGTTTACATTTACTCTAATGTAACTGAGGCCAGCTGAATATAAACTAGATAAGAAAGAGCTAAAGCAAAATAACATAACTTTAGGGAAACATGTAAGGACAATTAGGAATAAAAAAAATATTAATGGTAATGGTAGCACTGGAACAGTACTACAACCACTGGTAGCCAATGGTAGAAGGAGGGAATCTTCTAACAAAATCTGACAGGATAATGTAGAGTAATTATTTTTTGTTTTGGCGAATCAGTGGCTAATTTGTACAATTGAAAATGTTTTTGGAAACACATTTGAATGAGTTTTTAGAAAACAGTATGTCTGAAGGCCTGCCCTTAAGCATAACTGTCACTGTAGCATGAGCATATTGTATGAAAACAAACAAAGTAGCTTATTATCGTTATTTTTTTAAACATAATGCATGTCTGCCTAGCCTTATAAAAAACAATTCTCTTTTCCAGCAACACAAATGTTGAAGCATGTGTAAGGATGCGTTACTATTAATGTTAATAACTTTGTGAACCTATATCGGCATCTAAACACAGCACTATGTTCACTATGTTCATGCAGTGTACCATAGTTTGTACAAACAGAGATTATGAGCGATAATAAAGTATGTACTGCGTCATATTTTTATAGACAGAGAATACATGGGAGAATAACATGTTGAACAGCGTGCCGAAATTGGAAAAATATTGGAAATATTTTATAAATATAGCAAATATGGTGTTCAATTATGTTGAGGTATGGAGATGGAAAGAGTAAGGGGGATAACCTGTGGAATAAAAATAAAAAAAACCCACAAGAACAGATCGAAAATAGCCCAGTTCTGCGTTCTTGACAACACTGACTCAAACTGACTTGGTTTTAAAGGGCTTTCACTGAACAGTTCATAAAAGTTCCATATTGTTTTTTCATAGTGTGAAAGAAAATGTTCCATTTATGTTTTTCATGGAGCCATCGATATCAATAAAGAACCTTTATTTTTTTAAAGAGTGCAGTAGTTTTCAGAATGTAGTGTAAAAGCTTTTTTTTTTTTTTTTTTTTTTTTTTTTCAGACCACCCTTAAAACAAGTTAACTTAAACACGTACAGACACTTCATATGTAATGGTGTTTGTTGATTTGTTAAGTAGGAGTTAATCGATTTGTCAACTTTAAAAAGTTAAAGCTGGAAGTGATGTTCACAGCTCAATATTTGACCAGAAAGGCAGACCATGACTCGTTAGATCTTGCTTTCTGGCCACTTAAAATCTGACGGATGAAGCAGTGAGGTATGACTACATGAATTATAGCATTTATTTGAATTAATTATTGAGAGACAGAGAAGCTTTGTGTATGAATTATCAGTGTCTCTCCATCTTTCAACAATAATATTGCATTTATTTTAAAAACTGTGAATTTACCCCCTTGTTGCTAAGAAATGTAATGAAGTGATTCATCCTTATTTTTCTGTGTATGCACGAGTAAGTCTACCTGCACGTGTGTGTGTCAGTGAAAGCATCACATTAATACAGAGCAGTGATAAAACTGGCTAGAGCTACATGTACATTAAATCAGTGGTTCCCAACAGTGTTCCTTGAGGCACACCAACATTACATATTTTGGATATTTGGTTTGCATTGAAAGAGTAAAGCAATTTTTTAAGCAACCAAATACTCTGATTGAGAAAAAAAGACTGTAGAAGAAGATCTGTTGTGTTTATTCTGTTGTTTGCTATAGCGCCTCTTGTGGAAACTCAGAGGATTTTGTGCATACTTAGGTTGCATTTTGAACGAACCGTGAAATTGAATCTGAACAGAGAAATCCATCTGCTGCTTTATAGTGGAAAGTACTTCGGCAGCTCATGATCATTTGCTTCCATTATTGGACAGTTAAAGTTCCCCTCTTGACTCCAGAGACCATATAATCTTTTTAGCAGGAAAAAGTCAGGAAATGAGAACCGACATTGAACTTACAACATCCTTCCAAAAAAACTGATGCAAACACTTGTCTAGCCCAAAGGTGAACATTTGTTTTTAGCGGGAGAGAATTTGCGACGCATAAAACTCAATTAAACTATTGATTTTTGCTTTGTTTTGTTGCAGACGGATCAACAATATGCAAATAGCGTTGCTGACAACCTTAAGCGCCTGTAAGTAGCCTGTTTTATTATTATCATTACTATTATGATCACAGTATGCTGGAGTTTCACTGATACATCTGTGTTTGTGTTTGAGTGAGAGATCGATCATGTGACTGCACACTTTCCTCACATGCTTTTTGAGGACAATAGCAGAAAAAAAAGGGAAAATTTGTCCTCTGGGTGTTTGAGTTCTCTGCTTCATTCTGCTCATCTCACATTAGTCATGTGCTTGTGTTTATATTGATTTCTGCAGAGACTTACAATACAGGATCTTTATTGTGTAGGGGTTTTGATTAGATCTTTTGTTGGTATGGGTGTATAATGTAGGTGCAGAGTTATTATAGTGTACAAAAAACAAACTAACTAACTAAATGTTAATTATATAAAACAAAATAAGATATTAAAAAGGGAAGTTTTTCATCTAATTTAAGTTTATATTTAATTGGTTCTAATTTAAGATGTATTAAAATAACTAAAATGTAAAAATAATGTTAATATAAATTATTTTTTTTTAAAACTAGTAGTGCGTCAGTTATGATATTATGTGTTTTTCATTATGTATCAGTTGATAATTGTTTTCATGGTTTTACAAAAAATGGTTGTGCTACAATTAATTTAACTTTAAATACATTCAAATGCTCATTAATAATAATAATAATAATAATACCTCCACCCCTTTAAAATAAATAAATATAAAAAATATATATTTTTTGCTGCATTTTCAGTGAAAAGATATGCGAAGAGACTTTACCCAAAAATTAAATCCAAAAACTAAATCACCCAAAAATTAAATCCATAATCTAGAGGGTGGCAACAGAAGAAATAGTGAAAGAGTTGAATTTTATTTACATAAAGACCCTCTAGACCCACGTAGTGTAAATCTATTTAGAGTTTAGAAGTTAGAAGTTAGAAGTAGTTATTATTATTATTATTATTATTATTAAGTTATTATTATTATTATTATTATTATTATTATTATTAGTTTTTCACACTAGTTAAGCATTATTTTTTGTTGCTCATCGCTTTCATGAAGAAAATTAATAAATCAGTGTTGTAGATTTTCAGTTCAGAATACAAAGTTTATTTATTAAAAAATATAAATTAATAAAAATATAATTCTATTTTGCATACACAAATCACATGGCCATTAGACTTACAACACTAGCTCATACAATGTTGGGTTCAGCATGATTATGTTGAATATATGTGTTATTCAAAGTCTAATTTCAACTTTTAGGAATGTGTAAACATATACAGTGAGGTAAATTTGATGCATCTGTGTTTCAGGTTTCCGGGGGAGATTCAGTCTGGGCTTTTGGAGATAATTTCTCCCTCCGTCCATTTCTATCCAGACTTCTCTCACCTCAAAGAGTCATTTGGTGACCCTAAAGAGCGAGTCAGGTAATATGGCCACCCTTCTCAACCAATCACTGTGTGTTTGTTCACAGTGTAAATGTTGAAATACATTAAATCAGCTGTATCTGTGCCACTTAGTCGTTGGTGTCTTCAATATAACACATATGAAATATTCATTTGTAATCAAGGTGCATGTCTAAATCAAAGGTGCTGTATGTAAGTTTTTGACTATTCTAAAGCATAAAAATACCATAATATGTTTGCAGATATTTAAGACACATGCTAAGTGAACATTCTTGTTTATCTGAAAAGCAATGTTAAAGTCAGATATTCTTCTTTGAAAATGTTCTTTCCTAGCCAGAAAGCTGTCTTTGTTGGGGTTATTTTAACATGCCCAATGCCAGTTTAGCCAATTATATTTCAGCAACATGGGTTGTCTTGCTGGAAAACTGTGTATTTGATTCATTCAGTCATGAAGGCTCTCAAAGCATGCGCCCATGACCGAAATGCAACCTCTGGTGGACAGTAGCAGACTCTGAAATGAGACGCAGTTTCAGAGGTCCACATGAGGTTATTAATTAGCAAATAATATAAGTATTACGAACGTAAACATTAGGTTTACATTAGGTTTAGGTTTACATGAGCAGGTTACATTGTAACCCTGTGTCCTAACAACACGCAACGTGACGAGATTTGCAGTGATAAGCAATTTGCTGTTTGCACCAGACGCAGCATGACAGAAATTTAAATACAGCCATTCAGAAGCACAGAATATGCACTCACTTACGAAATAGTAAGATTTATAATCTAATTAATACATATTAAACCTCTTTAACATTATTATATGTATGATTGATATTTGTTTTGTAACTTTGCTTGCACTGAGTCACAGTTCTAAAGTTCAATTTCACATGGTTCATTTAATTTTCAAGATCTGAGGTGAAACTATCTGCTGTAAATAATTGTCATGTAAAATGCTATTCAAAATCACATTATTAGCATTTAACACTAAATAAAGCACATGAGGTGTACCTGAGGTAGTCATTGTTTATCCTGTTGTTCACCTGTGAGAAATAGAAACCGTCTGTAAAATAAAAATGTAATGTGTTGGTTAGGACAAAAACTCCTTTTAGTATGAAAAAAATATTTGTTCTATCGCGTGCCATTGCTTTCAAACCAACGGTTCAAATCAGCTTTTAGGCTCGATATTCAGGTACACTCACGGCAATCTGGCAACCTGCGCTTGTGTGTTTTGATTTTGATCCAGGAGTGCAATACCTAGTTCAACCACTGGGTGTCAAACTTACAAACTGCACCTTTAAGTAAAATCTGAAACTAATACCATTTACAATTTAACTCATACCATTTAATCTTTTAGTTGTTGTTTTTCAACTTTTCATCGACAATAAGGCAAAAAATGTGTAGTACATTTAATCTTTTAAAATAATGAATTATGAAAATAATTATGAAGTAATTATGAAAATTAACAGTAAATGGGTTTACCGTTAAAAGTGATACATGGGGGGGAAAATTTTGATTTTACTTGGGGAAATACAGTCTACTGTATTGTAATTTATTTGTCACAGTTGCTTTAAGTGGACTTTTTTTTGTCACGATCTTCTCTGTGATGAAACTCAATTCTAATTCTTCTTCATCAAAATTTAAGTTTCGTTTAACTTAACCTGATGTCTTAAAAATCATAAATCACTTTTCAGTGAATTAAGGCTTTAAAAAATATGCAGCAAGTCTTAAATTTAAATTATCATGGTGTTATTTTGGTGAGGAATTGTTTTCACGTACGATATTTCATTTTAAAGTGAAGCGCAAGTATAATTTCTGTAGGGATGATCATCGTCGCGATTGTACCTTATGATTACAGATTTCTTTGTTTAGTTTCTTATATCTGTGGCATGGTGTTTGTGTATATAATACAATGATAATGTGTAGTCCTATAATGTTCACGCTACCAGTATGCAAAATGAGGATTACTTTCGCTTTTGAAATCCATGACGCACGCAAATGAGTATATTATAATGAAATATGAATAAATATCTCTATTACAAAGAAGGTCTAGGGAACACATGAAGAGTTGTATTTTTTTCTTTATGTATTTATTTCAGTCTTAAAGTCTTAAATGTACCCTCATAAAACCCTGATTAAAGAATTTCTGACAGAAATTAATGACAATTGTATATATTTATATGTATATATTGTGTATATATATAATTGTTTATATAAGTACAGTCGTGGCCAAAAGTTTTGAGAATGACACAAATATTAGTTTTCACAAAGTTTGCTGCTAAACTGTTTTTAGATCTTTGTTTCAGTTGTTTCTGTGATGTACTGAAATATAATTACAAGCACTTCATACGTTTCAAAGGCTTTTATCGACAATTACATGACATTTATGCAAAGAGTCAGTATTTGCAGTGTTGGCCCTTCTTTTTCAGGACCTCTGCAATTCGACTGGGCATGCTCTCAATCAACTTCTGGGCCAAATCCTGACTGATAGCAACCCATTCTTTCATAATCCCTTTTTGGAGTTTGTCAGAGTTAGTGAGTTTTTGTTTGTTCACCCGCTTCTTGAGGATTGACCACAAGTTCTCAATGGGATTGAGATCTGGGGAGTTTCCAGGCCATGGACCCAAAATTTAAATGTTTTGGTCCCCGAGCCACTTAGATATCACTTTTGCCTTATGGCACGGTGCTCCATCGTGCTGGAAAATGCATTGTTCTTCACTAAACCATTGTTGGATTGTTGGAAGAAGTTGCTGTTGGAGGGTGTTTTGGTACCATTCTTTATTCATGGCTGTGTTTTTGGGCAAAATTGTGAGTGAGCCCATTCCCTTGGATGAGAAGCAACCCCACACATGAATGGTCTCAGGATGCTTTACTGTTGGCATGACACAGGACTGATGGTAGCGCTCACCTTTTCTTCTCCGGACAAGCCTTTTTCCAGATGCCCCAAACAATCGGAAAGGGGCTTCATCAGAGAATATGACTTTGCCACAGTCCTCAGCAGTCCATTTGCTATACTTTTTTCAGAAGATCAATCTGTCCCTGATGGTTTTTTTTGGAGACAAGTGGCTTCTTTGCTGCCCTTCTTGACACCAGGCCGTCTTCCAAAAGTCTTCGCCTCACTGTGCTTGCAGATGCGCTCACACCTGCCTGCTGCCATTCCTGAGCAAGCTCTGCACTGGTGGCACTCCGATCCCACAACTGAATCCTCTTTAGGAGACGATCCTGGCGCTTGCTGGACTTTCTTGGACACCTTGAAGCCTTCTTAACAAGAATTGAACCTCTTTCCTTGAAGTTCTTGATGATCCTATAAATTGTTGATTTAGGTGCAATCTTAGTAGCCACAATATCCTTGCCTGTGAAGCCATTTTATGCAACGCAATGATGGCTGCATGTGTTTCTTTGCAGGTCACCATGGTTAACAATGGAAGAACAATGATTTCAAGCATCACCCTCCTTTTAACATGTCAAGTCTGCCATTCTAACCCAATCAGCCTGACATAATGATCTCCAGCCTTGTGCTCGTCAACATTCTCACCTGAGTTAACAAGACGATTACTGAAATGATCTCAGCAGGTCCTAAATGTAGAGGCTTTTGATTTATTCGTCCACAATTTGCCAAATTTCATACTTGAAATTTCATTTTTTCATGACTGGATCCTGTGATTCCATCCATGCTTCCTGCAGTTCACCTTTACTGCATTGAATTGTGAAACTAACCTAAATTATGGATTGAGTACAGATACATTTTTCAACACATTATGTGTGAAACTGACTTTGCTAGAGGCATTTGTGTTCACGTACAGTTTTAGGTCTAATGAAAACACTCTCTGCTTAACAAAAAGTTGTGCCTGAACGTAAATAATCTGTGCGTGTTCACGCGTGTGTTTGTGTGTTTCCCCCCAGGGTCAGGCTTCTTTATGCCTTATTCGTGAGTGCAGGCACACAAACACATACACACACACACACACTTGCATTTCTGTTCTGTCAGTTCAGTTTAATTAACACAAACACAGTGTAATTAACACAACACTGTGTAGCATTATTTCATCAGAATGACTTCACACACACACACACACCCACACACACACACACACACACACACACAGTGCTTATCTGCAGCCTTGTCACATCAGTTCTCCTGCTGAATTAAGCATCTTAGTGTGCAGAATTAATAGACAATCTGGCAATTTCAACGAATTTCATAATTATGAAATGTTTGTTGGCTGAAAATTTTTTGGAAAGATGTTTCATCAGCCGAACAATTGGCAGTGTGTTAAGCAAAAATACAATCTATTGAACACAAAGAACTTCTGTCTCTCACTACCTCATTTTCAATTTAATTCACAAATCCAATTTCGTACGCCCTGACTGAGGTCCGTATCAGAGTTTCACATGAGGGTACTGCAGTTGAGTTAATGAAAAGCGAATAATTAATTATAATAAATGTACAATCCAAATAAATGAAAAGGACTACATGTAGATAATGTAATCTGTGTTGTCTCGTGGTCTGCATGTTTTAAGGCCAGTTCACACAGCATACACACGCTGAACACCAACATACAGCTTGGCCAATGTATTTAGAATGATGTGAAAAATTACTGTCATGTTCACACTGCCCAAACAATTGCCACTCACAATAATTTATTAATTAATTTATTATTGAATTAATCCTTTTCGGAGTTAAAAAGACATTTTACATGAAGCCTAACTGGTCCCTGGTCAGACTATGTCAGAGGATTTTTCCATTTGTTGGAAAATTATCACACCGCTCAGACTTTCCACAATCCAACAAATGCCAATTCAAGATGTTCAGTCAGATGAAAATATACTCCGACCAACAGCAACAGACAACGACTCACAGACTTATGTATGTATGTGTGGGCTTACTTGAAGGAGTTTTCATAAGACATGTCATGAATATGTATCAGATTTTGACAACTGTCATTAAGTGTTATTATGTCAAGGTGACATTGTTTAAGATGTCTTTATGACAGCTTGACATAACCAAATATGCCATAACTTGTCAGTGTCTTTGTCATGACAATTTGACATTATCAAGACAACATAATGAATAATATATTTCTTGACCTCTACTACAGTGGTAGAACATTTATTTGTCTTTAAAATGTCATAAAATGGGGCGGCATGGTGGCTCAGTGGTTAACACTGTCGCCTCACAGCAAGAAGGTCACTGGTTCGAGTCCCGGCTGGGCCAGTTGGCATTTCTGTGTGAAGTTTGTGTGTTTTCCACATGTTCGCGTGGGTTTTCTGTGGGTGCTCCAGTTTCCCCCACAGTCTAAAGACATGTGCTATAGGTGAATTGAATAAACTTATTTGCCCGTAGTGTGTAAATGAGAGAGTGTATGGGTGTTGCGGCTGGAAGGACATCCACTGTGTAAAACATATGCTGGAATAGTTGGCGGTTCATTCCGCTGTGGTAATTAGTCTACTCTAGTAATTAACATCCGTCCATCCATCCATCCCTACCTCTACCTACCTATCTCTACCTACCTACCTACCTACCTACCTCTACCTACCTACCTACCTACCTAGCTCTACCTACCTATCTATCGTTACATTATGTTAATAGATATAATGCATGTCATAATGCATATTTACCATGATTTGGTAAATATGACACCTACTCTTTTTGATAACTACTATTTTCTTTTTCCTGTGTAGCAATAGATTTAGATTCTATAAAAATATTTTCATATGTTGTTTGAAAAAGAATATTAAAAGACAATAACTGAGAATCGTGAAAGTACTTATTAGTTGTGTTCAGAACATCTACTATTAAAGTAATTTAGTCTTTTCGCTCTTTTAACATATTTGAATAACTTCAGGTTACAATAAATATGTTTCATTTTAATATAATTGTATGTTGCTGAATGATAACATTATTTCATCTGTATTTTAACATTTTATTTTGGCACATGTTTTGTGATACACTAACTTGGATTTATTGTCATTTCTGTGTATTAAAATTAGTAAATTTAGTTTCATGCAGACAAAACAAAATGTCTTGTGTTTGACACAGTAATTTTGTTAAATTATGTGTCTGTCATATTATTTTATCATATATTATCATATGCTGTTTCTCATAGACATAGAGAATTTGGATATATTAGAAAATGTGTGATTTCAAGGTCAAAAACATGATGAGTCATGATGAACCTCAACTATGTGAGCTAAAACTATTTTTCAACGCCTAACACACTGATAATGTGCATTATAAAACAACATGCATTATTTTCTCAAGTTAGTAATGAGAATTATTTAAAATGAAAGGGGAGAAGCTTGAAATCTCTCTTTGGTTTGTCACCAGAATAAAGCAAAAAACATTGATTTAACATTTAAAAATGAATAAATAATAAAAAATAAAAAAATTAATAAAATAATTAGAAATAATAAAATGATTTGACTGGACACATGCACGCACACACGCACGCATGCGCGCACACACACACACACACA
>CAIGQV010016735.1:27866266-27881014 GCA_903798115.1 Danio jaintianensis
GTGTGTGTGTGTGTGTGTGTGTGTGTGTGTGTGTGTGTGTGTGTGTGTGCGTGCGTGTGTGTGTGTGTGTTTTTCAGCCTCCCCCTTAAACTCCACACTGTATGTCTTTCAAACTGAAGGATTTTTCTCACTGTCACGAGAAGACAACTGTCATAAGACGGCAAACCTTTTCAAGCATTTATAAAGGAGGCCATGTCTCCAGGGGTGGATGAACTGTAGAGGTCATTAATGAAAGATGTCTTCTTTTTCAGCGCTTCACAGCTTTGTTTAGGATAAAAAAGTTATTTTCTTTTTTTTGATATCTGAACAATTTAGGTAGCACAAAAGCTGCAGAGCCAAACATGTTGATGTTTGAACTATAGACAAATGCTTCCATTTTCAAATGATCATGTTTTCACTTTATATACAGTATATCAGTTGTTGTTATTTTGTTCAGAAACAGGGCTAACATAAATTGATCAAGACTTTAAGGGTCAGATTTACCATCTTTTGGCATTCAATAATTATTAGCAGTATTTATTTGATGTCTTGTCATGGCAGGATCGATTCTTTTAGCCAGCTATAACTTACCCAGCAATTTTGAGTTAATACAGTGTGGTATGCTGTTAAAAAATGCCATGATTAAAAAGAAAAATAATACAAATGCTTCAGTAAAATCTGCTATATACAGTGAATAATCACAAAAATCACTTCACTTGTTTTTTGTTTTTGTTGTTGTTGTTGTTGTTGGCATTGCTATGGTTATTTTTTGTTTTCTCATTTGTGATGTCCATTAGAGTTTTATTCTACATCTAATGTTAATAAATAATGTTTATTGCATTACTTTAGTGTCATGTGTGGTACCATGATTGTGTTTAGTTGTGTGACTGACACTAACATCTAAATGTTAGTTTGTTTCTCTGCTTGTGAATACGCAGTTTAGCTCATCATAGGACTGTCTGATCACCACCTGCTTTTGGTTGTGTTTTTGTCTGTGTAACAAAGATACTATCATAGATGGTACTCAATATAGATGTTAGTAATAAAAGATATTGGTGTATCAACACTGTATTCCCACTGTATAAGTTAATGAAATACTGTAGATTACCGTAAATGTAAGCATTTCTTTTAAAGTTTCTACCATATTTTTAACAGTAAAATTCTGGCAACCATTTCTGCTTTTTTTATAGTAACTCTTAAGCAATCCTCATTAGGAAAATTAAAACTGAGGTACTGTTGCATTAAAATGCATTAATTAAAAAAATATTTAAACAAATAAAAGTGGTTACATTTATTATTTACTACTTAGCCAAACAGCATACAAAACAGTACTGACAATTTTGTCAAATATCTCGAGTAATTCAGCTGGTACTGGCAACGTTTACAAATGACACGGCCTTTGTTTGCAGCCCATCTTTTCCCCCCCTGAAATACAAAATATCTCCAAATCCATGATTTATGTCAGACAGCAAAGAAAAAAGGGGGAGATTTAGTAAACACTTATGTCAGCGCAAATCCTTTTTGGCATTAAAGAACTGTTGGGATTTACTATAAATATTTAGATGCAGTGAAAAACATCAGACCTGAAAATCATCTGACCTTAAGCATTATAATCCTTGTTCATGCATTTGTAGTAGTTTCCCTTTGGTCCTAATTACTCCTGCTATTGTGTTGACAACACTAAAAAGAGTAAAGTGTAGCAGGGTCTACATGTTTTGAGCTTGTCCACCTTCCATCATTTTCAGAGCTAGTCGAAATGTGATAATTTTCAGAAAGTGCACCAAAACTTCACGCATATGTTGATGGCAATGTGTCCTGACTGACCACTTGTGATCAGACCAATGAAAACATGTTAATACCACGTGGATAAAAGGCCTTTCAGACCCAGGAGAGCTTGTGAATGAATCATTCAATGTATTTTGCTATTAGGGTTTCCGGAAGTCAGTGTACTGGTATTATTTAATGCCCAAAAGAATCTCTTGCGCATACCATGGCTCATCCAAATGTATTGATTTAGCAAGACTCATTATTTAATTATTTCTTCATTTGCACTCCAGTAGATTGCACTGGGCATTATGGAAATGAGCTGCTGTGTCTGTGTTTTTAATTTGAGCATTGTCAGTAGATCATCCACTGAACTTTCCCATCAGCGCTTTTATAGGAGTGCAGTCTTATACTAATTGACCCTGTTTACTAATTCCTGCCACAAGTCTTAGAGTATCAGATCAAGACTCCCAAATCACATAATAATCACTTTCAAAATCTCCTGCTAAGTTGTTATTTTTATGTTCTGTGTTCCTCATTTACATCAATTGTAACTTTTGTATTTTTTGACATGCAAAAAGTGCATATCAGTGTAAATCATAAATTAAATAAATATTTAAAGCGCACCTATTTTACCCCTTTTTCAAGATTTGAGATAAGTCTTTTGTGTCTCCAGAATGTGTCTGTAAAGTGTCAGCTCAAAACACCCATCAGATTATTTATTATTCCTTTCAGAGTATTGGATTTTCTGCTCTGAACATGCATGAAGCTGTTTTTGTTGCCTGTGCCTTTAATGCTAGTTCTCCCCGCCCACCGTTCCCATGTGCCGGTCAGAGTGTGCCTCAATCTCCTCCTCGGCTGTGTCAGCATGACAAATACTACAGTAAGAACTGTCCCAATGATTATTTGATGTATTTGTTGTGTAGTTCGAACGATGAGTCACACACAATGTCATTACAAAATTCACGCACACACACACACAGCAAACACACACACAGTGTGCGCATTAAACTTTGCACTGTTTTTGCACGGCAAATGTGACAGGATACACGTTAATATCCAGTGCTGTATGGATATCCGTTATGTTAATGTACAAAATAAACCTGATTTAACGTCCACAAACTGGGATTGAAGCATCTTCTTTTATAATTGTACTGACACGCGGCTGTGGTGATGAAGACAGTAAAATCGCTGTAATTCATTATAAACATGCACTGTTTTAAAAACGTTTTAAACTTGTAAAACTCATTCTTGATCACATTTGATGATGATTGATAACTACAGCGAGCTGAACAGATCTTTTAATCTCAGTTGCTTTGCGTCTTGTTGATATGATTATACGTGTTACTACGGAGACATGTTAATACGCTGCTGTCAATCAATTCGGTGGGAGGGATTTTTATCCTATTTTAACATCAGGAAATTTAAAAAAAAAAAGAGACTTATTGTTTTTATATCACCCCAATATGACTGTGGACACACTATACCTACACACAGTTCTGTCCAAACAGCTCCCAAAAGATGATTTTCATCATAGGTGCCCCTTAAATTCAAAAGCTTGGCATGGCAAAGGGAAACAAACAAATTAATATTACAAAACACTGGGCGGTGCGGTGGCGCAGTGGGTAGCACAATCACCTTACAGCAAGAAGGTTGCTGGTTCAAGCCTTGGCTGGGTCAGTTGGCAATTTTGTGTGGAGTTCGCATGTTCTCCTCGTGATCGCATGGGTTTCCTCCGGGTGCTCCGGTTTCCCCCACACCCCAAAGACATGCGGTATAGGTGAATTTGGTAAGCTAAAAATTGTCCGTAGTGTATGTGTGTGAATGTGTGTGTATGAATGTTTCCCAGTGATGGGTTGCAGCTGGAAGGGCATCCGCTGCATAAAACATATGCTGGATAAGTTGGCGGTTCATTCCGCTGTGGTGACCCCAGATTAATAAAGGGACTAAGCCGAAAAGAAAATGAATGAATAAATGAATGGAGTTACATGAACTAACAAAGTAAACATGAGGGTATATATTACAAACACTAGAGATCACATGACATGACACAGCCAAAGAGAAACATAACACATGACAAAGACAACCAATGAAGAACAAGACATGTGACTAAATCAACCAATGAAAACCTGACACAAACACACACATGGTGGAAAATAAAGCAGGAAACAGAACGACAAGGCTACTACAAAACAAAAGACAAGACAACATGACACACAAAACGCACCTTACAACAAACCAACAGCAACATATGCCACAAATCTTCATAAATCTTCACAGATCAAAGATCTTCTTTATTTTTATAGTAATTTATGTAATAGGGATTGTTCCTGCTTCACAGTAGCAAACAGGAAACAGAACCGGTAATGCAAACTTCAAAAATCTGACAAACTTTAGCCAAAAAGCTAATGTAACAAGCATTTGGTTGAATGTATAAATATACTGTATGTAATATGCAATTTCCTCTAACAAAACAAACACAAAATGACAGCAGTGAGACAATGGCAGCATCAAATCTTAGTGAGCTGTGTTTGCACAAGTTTTGCAACTCAGTTCTCCTATCAAACTGAATCGTATTTATTTATATAGCACTTTATACAGTATATTGCTTTAATGAAAAAACAGTCCGTTTGCTTTTAATTGAACAAATCATCTGTCCAGTGTTTGTTTATACTTGTGGAAGCCTGAGATTTAACAAATACAATTAACCCCAAAAAGTATAGTTTACTTATTGATATCTGTTATATGATCACTACAGTTTTTACCAGCCCGATTTAACTTTTCTGAACTTTTTTTTTTGTCTGAAATATTTATCAGTTAACAGTTTTGAGAAATCATGCTGCATGCTGAGGCGCCAAGTAGCAGAAGCACCTCTTCTGCAATTATTTGGATTTAGAGTCTATTTGTCTTGTGCTTCTCACAGTAAATTGCTGTGACGGTGCGTTTATTCATGGTCAAATTTCCATGGGTTGACAAAGAAGAAATAATTTGACTATACAAACATAAAGAAGTTGTGAAGTGACTTTCAGAATGTACTGTATAAAACAAACAAAAACACATTTGGAATTACAAAAGAGATAACTGATAGCTACTTCTAACAATTAATGATAATAAATAAAAATTACAATATATTCCATATAGCCTGATATAAAAAAAAAAAAAGTAAAAAACCTTTGTAAAAATGTGTTGACAAATATAAAAATGTGTAAGCCTGCTGTAAATTAACTGTGCATAATTATAAAAGTTAAGTAAGCTTAACAGATACAACAAGTTTAGTAACTTTTTATTAAGTATGAAGTCACCTTGTGACTTTTAAAGAGCCCATATCATGCATTAAAAAAGGTCATGTTTTGGGGGTCTCCAACAACAGGCTGATATGCATGCAAGGTCAAAAAACACTTTAATTGTCTTATAATATAATATAATATATTTATTTTTACTTAATTATCCCAACGACTCCCATATGATTCGTTCAGCGATTCATTTGTTTCCAAACCCCTCCTTAGCGCGATGCTAATCTGCGCTGATTGGTCCGATGACCCAGTCTGTTGTGATTTGGTCGACTGCGTTCAGCGTGAGACAGAAAGAAATGCCCAGCACCGCTTATCAACAAGTAGTCAGAGTGCAGAGTGTATGTGTGAGCCCAATGCAGGAGTGCATTAAAGCAATGGAGTTTAACACCATTATATTGCTCTATTCTTAACCATAAGTAAAAACTGACACACTGTTAATCCACACAGTGGCAAAAGCTGAACTATTTTGAAACTTGACCGCCGCACGTGTGTAGGAACAGCTGATGGTGGCCATAGCAACGACAAATGGCAGTAGATCGCGAGCTCACAAATGCATTTAAATCCGTAAACAAAGCTGCACGCGTCACGTTTTTAACATGGTTTTAGATGCGATATGAGAATACAAAGAGTTAACCAGATACAGTACAAGTGGTTACAAGTAACAAAACACAATTAAATACATAATTTGCAAGCTAGAGAAAACAAGGAGGCAACCATTTTAATCACACTTACTTACACTTGTGAAATGGAGGAGGAAACTGATCCAGGAACTGTGTACTGTAAAGTTCCTGTCAAGCTCTGACAAAGTCTTTCCCTCACACTTCAGAGCACAGGGTCTTCGCGACATGATTCAACCGGGATCTGCTACAGTGTTTGTCTTCCTCTTTTTCTTTCTACAGTGTTTGTGGGGTTTAAATTTTCCCGGGTCTGCGCGCACAACAAATAGGCGGGGCTTGAGTTCCGTATGCCGGCACGGCTAAAGACTCGTTACCGCAGCGATTCATTGGAACCACTATGAGTCGACTCTTTTATAGATGAATCAATAGTTTTAAACACGGTACACTTTCAAATTTAAGCCTTAGCTGGATATTTTACTTCACTTAGAGCTGTGTTACACACTGCATGGAAGGTCATTTTCAAAAACCCATAATAGCGGCTCTTTAAGGCAATTGGTTTACTCACTTTTTTACAGTAAAGTAACTGAACTACAGTTGGAGAGAAATCGGGAAAGGTCCAAGACTATTGGCGCTAAATATATATATATTTTTTTAATATATGTATAAAAACTACCTTATTCAGACAGTAATACACAAATACATAAACGTCAACATGTCAAGCATATCATACAGTGAACTTAATCAGTTCCACATTTATAGCAGATTTAGTTCACAAATAAATAATAGTCAGTTGAGTTGTAAGAATCTGCCACTCAAGTTGTAAGAATCTGCCGTCTTGGCTTGCAAGTCAGCTTGTGAATTCAGTGAATCATTAGCTGGAGAATCTCTCTAATTGGATCATTTGAATTTGTTGATCACTTGAGAACATCAATCAGTTTAGTCCAATGAATTGTTCAGTGCGATTTCAGAACTGATTTAATAGCTTAACTGATATGAATCAGCTATTTCACAAATCAAATACTGCTATCACATCTCTGAACAGGTGACAGAAGGGATAGTTCACCCAAAACTGGAAATTCTGTCATCGTTTAAACTTTATTTGTACCAAACCTTTTTGAGTTTCTTTCTTCTGCTGAACACAAAAGCAGATGTTTTGAAGAAAGCCGGAAACCTGTGACCTTAACTTCTATAGTATTTGTTTTTTTCTATATGAAAGTCAATGGTATCATATTTTTGTCTTTCTTCAAAATATCTTCTGTAGTGTTCAGCAAAATAAAGAAATTCATAAAGGTTTGGAATCACTTGATGGATAGTAAATATTGCGTAAATTAAAATTTTGGGGGTGAACTATCTCTTTATATATAGTAATGAGCCCAAAAAAGCCCAAATCAAGACTGCAGGAAAAACATCCAGTTTTAATTGTTATTAACTGAAATTTTTTAAGTTGGCTCTCCATGGAACTTTAATGGTAGAAGTCAATTTGAATCATTGGATCAAGTTAGTATCTGTCTTTTCGCTCATCCCTCCATCCATTAATCTTTGTGTTTATTTGGTTAACAAGTTCTTTCTTTATGTAAACCGATTTTGTGTCTGAGTAAGTCTTGACAGTCAGTTGGGGATAAATTAGAGGAATCGGAGTCTGAAAGTCTCTAAATCAAACCTGTGAAGCTCACTTTGAAATGGCAGCTGAAATAATTGCTCTCTTATGATCTGTGTTTGATATGAAGGCTAATTATGTTGATGATGGTGATCAGAGCTGTCTCTCTGCTGTGTGGAGCTGGCTGAGGGCCTCGGAGGATCAGAGGGGGAGAAGGATTGATTTTGAGAGCTCTGGGCTCAGACAAGTGGAAACTCACTGCTGGGACGATGAGTCGGCATGTTAGTGGGGAAAATCAAGACTGCATGAACTCAATTATAACGGAACAACACCTGTCCTGTATGGAAGGTCCTGACAGGAAGTAACCATTGATATGATCTCCAATGCTGCATCATGACTAAAGTTTAGGTTTGTAATTAGTTTTTAAGACTTGCCAGTTTAAACATTAATCCAATTTTACTCAATTCACTTGCAAGGAACAAAAGAGAACTCAGTTGGGAACTTGTACTTTTTTTTTTTTTGCACAATTTATGAAAATTCTGTCATCATTTGCTCACCCTTCACTTGAGTTAAAAAAAATGTATGCAAAAGCTATTTTAAAAATTGTTAGAAACCGGCAACCATTTACTTCCGTAATATTTGTTTTTGTCAATGGTTACCCGTTTCTAACATTTGTCAAAATATTTTCTTTTTTGTTCTGAATAATGAAGCTTATAAAGGTTTGAATAAAAAATCATTCATTAAAAGCATGCATGTCTGAGGGCTCATTCACACCGAACTTGTCTTTGCTTCTAAAAATGAGACACGGAGCTCAGGAATGGGTTTTTTAAAAGCTGAGTGTATCGCAAGGTCCCTGTGACACAATATTATGAGTGTGATGCAATAACAGACCCATTAGAAATAGAAAAACAATATGTTATGATAAGTACTTCAAGATGCATCATGTAACTCAGGATATCTGGACACAGCCACAATGAGCACCTCCTCCGACATGATATAACGGTAAATAAAATAGTTGTCATGCCAACTTGAACGCAGCCCTAATATGCGCTGTACTTCAAAAGATCTCTGTCCAGCTCGTGTTTACATAAAAAACAATAGAAAAGTATCACATTGGAGAGGAAAAACTCATTATGCGTGAACGGCCCATGACTTCACGTCTCAGCTGGTTATGTCAGTGAATGTAAACACCTAATCAATATATTAGATCCATGCACTAGGTTTTAATGTGAAAGCAGCATAGTAGGCCTGCTGTTATTAATGTTCATAATACAACAACAGAAAATTCCTCCCTTCTCTTGCCTCATTCACTCTTTCCATTTTTAATTTAGATTTAATTTATAGAGTGATAATAGAGTATTATTTTGCATTTTATTTTAACTTTTTTATTTGCATTTGTTTGTACCTTGTATCAATTTGTTCTAATTTTATTACTGTTTTATAAACTGACATAGTGATCTAAATTACAGCATCTCAGGATTTACAGTTGCCTGTAATTCACACTTTGATGGTTTGGCTGTGAAGCTTTGAGGATGAGCAAGTGTTTATTAGCACTGTACAGTATGGGCCAGGTTTTAGTAGCAGGTTGTGCCAGCACATTCCCTCTTTTGGCATTAAATACTAACTACGTATAAAATAGTACTATTGAATAATATTATATTTTTTTTTTTTTATGAAAAAAATTCAATTCCTTGATGCTAGCTCAGTAAACTGTTTACATTTGTTAATTAGAGATTGTGCTTCCTTAAATCTTGTTAGGAGAAAAGCTGTTATTACACTATTTTTTAAATTAGGTGATTGTAGCCTGATTTCCAATTATTGTGAATTATCACAACCATAACCAGTTTTGTCTAAGATCCCAAGGTTTAGTTTTAAGATTTTGAATATCTAAAATCTATATTTAAAAATCTATTTAAAGTAAAATAATCTCCACCAACATTAGATATTTTTAGAATTACACATACAGTATTTTGTGGAAAAGGTGATGCAATCTTTGGATCGTGGACATGTGTGAGCAGTGTTTGTTGACCCTAAAAAAAGGCACTTAATCTTACTATTTTTGTAAAATAGATACATTAATTAGTTAATGTACAATTAAAGAGTGTTCCACATATCTAAAGTGCTCAGCATATATGAGTGCACCCTCACAGATCTCGCTTTTAAATTCATATTTTCTATAGGATGCTTTGCAATAATATATTTGTGTATACTGTATCCATTTGTTAAGTCAGTACTGAAGCCAAATGTGGAACTAATCTAACAAAAAACACTTATGATAACGGTCAAAAAACTAGTACACCAAAATGTATATGTTAGGGGAAAATATTTTATTTTTTATTTTTTCAAAGTGGAGAAATCAAGAGAAACAAAAACTAAATAAAATTTAGTTGAAATTTTGTAGTTTGTAAATTTGTAAAAAAAAAAAAAAAAAAAAAATTGCAATACTTCACTTCAATTTAAATGTATTATCTTTCTTTTTCTAAAAATGTTTTGTGACTAAAATATTGTTTAAATACATATATCTGTTTAAAAATCAATTGGGGTGTGCTCATTTATGCTAAGCACTGTATCTACGAGAGCAGTGTGTGAAAATTTATACAGTAAACATTATGTAAGTCATCTGCTAAAGTTGCTAAAATTTTAAATGATCAAGAGAGAGATCATATCTGTGTCTCCATGAAAACCACCTCATGTTAAAAAAAAACATGAGAAAAAAAAGATTAAATAAGAATTAGATTTTAAGTGAGTACTGAAGTTTTTAGGTGTTCTCTATGTTCACAACTTAAATGGAAAACTTGAAGATTCATTTTAACTTTTAAAAGTATTAGGCAGTATATCTCAAATCAAGTAGCTCATCCATTTATGCATGCAATAATTTTGTCTCGTATTTCTTATTGTATTACAGTTTAGACTCAAATGATTTTGCAATCAAATACCTTAAGATGCTATTTAAAAATAATGGGTATTATGAATTGTAGACATTGGTCTTGCATAAAATAGATTTTTAAATGTATGCACAATAAAACATCACTTTTTTTATCAGGTTTTATGTAACCTGATAAAGAGATATAATGCTAGTGGCAGAACCAGTAGAACCACACAGGGACAAAGAGCTTTTTTCTGTAAAGAGTTTCCAACTTTGCAAGATGATACCAGCTGAGGTTAAAGCTGTACATAGTAGACATACTTATAAATATAGATACTTATAAATACTTTTGTGCTAATTTAAGACAAACCACAGCTGTACGCATTGGTTTGGTAAAGTACTACTCTAAATATTTATGTATTCGTTTCCATGGTAGTAAATATTCTTACAACACATATCTAGTGTTATTTTAAATGTCTATATTTGTAAAAAAAATATATATATATAATAATAAAATAAAAAATAATAATAATATATACATGTTGATATTTAAAAGTCAAAACCTAGATGACTGGATTCCGACAAGAATTTCCCTGGGATTTTTATCAGACATTCAATTCATGAGTAAAATAAGCTCTTTTTTAAACGTCACTTCATGAAACATTGATATTTTGCTCTATGACATGAACTTTAAAGCAGGTATTTTATTTTTTAAAAGGCCTGTTAGACTATATTAGGGGTGTGAGTGTGGGTATTTGTACAACAAAATACTGCGTTACATTTGACTATTGTATTCATGAATCCAAAAAAATTACCATTTACAATGCTAAGGTATTACTCATATTTGCGTACCATGCAAATCATTCTTACAATGACAGTGGCCATAAAAATATAATTCAGTAACTTTTTTTGAGCACTTTTTCCATGGTAAATAAAGGTTTTGTAGATGCAAAACATTTTAGATGGAACTATAGTTCCCATTAAAGACCCTTTGTTTTCAAAGTGTTGTTGACTCATGTCGTGTTGGTTTGTATTTAAATTGATTTTCGATGGGTATTTTTAACTCACATGGCTGACCACAAACAAACTGTTCATTGTTAGCTGACTAAATTTAAACAAACTGTTCTGACATCAGACTCTCCTTAGCGGCCAAAAGGCAAACACAAGTGTGTTTGTCTTGCTTCTGCTAGGATTGGCTACAGTTGGCATCTGTTTGCTTTTGATCTAGTTTGAGCTCCTGGGCTTGAGTCATGGTTCTCCTCATGTGATCACAAACAAATAAGTCAAAATAACCTGGCCATTTTCTGAAGACCGCTGGCTTCTAGTTGGTCTAAGTTGATCTGGATGGATTGTCATTGGGGCCATCAAGTCAAGGCCCTTGTTTTTTGTTTGTTGACCAGAGCCAGCACTGACCAATCTGGTCTGCTTAGCAAGGTTTTAACTATAGTGTCCCTTGCATCACAAGCAATTTCACCATGATCATTTACATATAAACAGCATAGCTTTAAAGGCTTAAAATTAATTATACATATAATATAAATAAAAGTATTGCGCAGTTGACTATGTAGCAATTTCAATTCAAACATGCTAGTATTCTCCAAAGGTAGCTAATGTTATGGGGGGAAAACATACTGTATACAAAACCATACAATTTACAATTATGGGAAAACACTCTTAAAAATAAAGATTCTTTAACATTCATAAACCTTAACATTCATAAAATCTTTACATTGCTCAAACATTTCTTTATAGTGAAAAATTGTTTAATTATTAAATTAGAAAAAAAAATGTTACAGACTGATGAATGCAACTAAAAGTAAAGCAACAAAATACACGATTTAGTCGATTTTAGGATGCACAAACTTCTTTCAGTAAAATGAACAGTTTAAAAAAAAATCTTCCCATATAGTGTCAAAGGCCACATTCCTGTGAATTTGTCCCAATCAGTGTCACAATCAAAGAAAAAAAAAACTGTTTCATTATTAATAAGTACTTAATTTTTTTTTATTAAAATAAAGAAATAAAAACATATTATATTGTAAAAGGATTATACTTCTCTAATTAACGAAAACGATCTATTCATTGTCAAAACAGACAACATCTTGTTTGATGAATTTATATAAAATCTATTCATTTGTGACTGTGAGATAAACTGACTGGATAAATGACACTATTGTTTGTGTTGTGATTAAGTATATCGTATGCCAAGATTTACACAACATTTTTTACATTTACATCAGCAAATACAATATTATTTTATACAGCTCTTCGCAATTTGAATGGACATAGATTTTTACAAGTAAAAATGTGAAACCACCCCCAAGTGTTTTATTTTTTTAATGCTTTTTAGACATAAAAATTACACCTGTTTAAAAAACATTCTGATAAATGTCATATGTCATTGAAAATTATTTTATTTGGTAATATGGCTCATATATGGTCAGGATAATTATGGCTCATATGTGTTGCAATTTTAAATATAAGCTATTTCAGAAATTGATCAAAATGAATCAGGGTTGTTCATCTTTTGTTTTGTTCAGCAATGTTTTGGTGCTACTTACAAACAACGTTTCCTGGTTCCGAACCAGTGCTTTTGGGTGTCAAAAAACTCAAACTGCCTTCCTGGCTAACAGTGTACCCTGATACCTGCTGTGCATATTTTTAATTAATTAAAGTGTTTGGCCAAGCATTTGCCTGCTCCGGCTCTGCCCTGGGTTGGTCACTGGTCACTGGTCATTGGTTAAACAAGCCACAAAACAGCTTGACCATGCTGAACTAGTATGAATTGTTCTTTGCTGCCTCAGGCCTGCCTGTCCTTACCAAGAGTTCTGATTTGTTTTCTAAAAATGAGCAAGAAGGCTGCTCAGCCAGATGAGGTTGAGATTAATATACCCTAACTGCAGAAAAGCAACGAGTGGACGTGCCAAAGCAAAGATAAATCCCTATGATGCATTTCACACTCTAGCACTGAACACCACACCATATGACCCAGTCAGTTACGGGTATTAACACCTTTCTCAAGTCGGTTCATTTCTGTCCTTCACACACATACACACACGCACACACACACACACACACACACACACACACACACACACACACACACGCACACACGCATTTTTCTCTAGAGTCTTTCTCTGCTCTTTTACTCTAATAGGTCCCAAAGCAGCCCTGAAGCTCTGATTGATGCTGCACTCTGCTCATATCACACACACACACACACACACGCGCACACACACAGACATTTTCTGTGCACTTTGTCATTTCAGCCACCCACACATGCAATCACACATACAAATAAATAGTTACACATTCTGAAGTAGTAGTAAACCATTTTTGTAAGACTAAGAAGGACACTTTTCAGCATGCTTTGAAGTCAGAATATTAAAAACAGAAAAAGGAGTGATATTTTCCTCCATTAATGGGATAGTTCACACAAAAAAGAAATTTCTGCAATTATCTGCAGACTTGCACATGCACATGCAGTCTAAGACACATGAACTCAATAGATCTAGTGACATCACTGTGAGGGTTAGGGGCGGAGTTAGGTGTACACATGCATGTCATGTGCACTCTTCTCAATTTTTGTCATATTTTTACTCACCCTCCATTTGCTTCAAACCTTTGAATTTCTTTCTTCTGTTGTACCCAAAACAAGATATTTTGAAAAATGTTAGAAAAAAAAGCTATTGACTTCCATAGTTTTTTATGTTCCTACCATGGATGTCAGTGGTTGCTGGTTTCCAACGTTCTTCAGAATGACTTATTTTGTGCTCAACAGAAGAAAGAAAATCATAAATGGTTAGAACCACCTGAGAGTGAGTAGATGGTGATGAAATGTTCATCTTTGGGTGAGCTCTTTAAACTGATTTGTTTCACCTTTATTATGGCAACCTTTCTGATATTTTCCAATGTATGTGTTCCCATTAGGCGGCACAGTTGCTCAGTTGTTAGAACTGTCACCTCACAGTAAGAATTTTGCTGGTTCAAGTCCTCGCATGTCCTTCTTGTGTTTTGTGAGGGTTTACTCCGGGTACTTTTATTGATTTTATTTTATTTTATTTTTTTATTTTTTATTTGGTGCAACTCTGATGTGCTATAGAAATAAATTTTGACTTGAACTGTATTCAACAGAAAAAAGAAAGTCAAACAGCTTTGGAACAAGTAAAGGGTGCACACAAAACAAAAAAAAAGACATTTTGAAGAAAGCTGAAAACCTGTAACCATTGACTTCCATAATAAATGTAAAGAAGGGTAGAAATGCAGTGAACACAAGTACACTGGTTGTGATGTTTGGTGCTTTGGAAAAAGTGTCTTCAGCTGCTTCATGAAAGATGTGATGTGCTTTTACAGTTCAAATGGAGGTTGGCAGCTGATTTTAACAGTGAGGTATTGCTATGCTGTTGCAAAAGTGTTGTTGTTTTGGCATGTTGCTTTGCAGTTGTTTTGGTACTATTGACTTCCATAGTCAATGGTTACAGGTTTCCAGGTTTCTTCAAAACATCTTCTTTTTGTTATTGACAGAAAAAAGTAGCTCACACAGTTTTGGTAGTGGTAGTTTTGGTGTGAACTATTCCTTTAACCACAGATTTGATTCCTGAGCGTTACTGTAGTATGAGCAGGGGCGTAGCA
>CAIGQV010016735.1:27881414-27909177 GCA_903798115.1 Danio jaintianensis
ACTGATATGTCACTCAACCCTAGTGTGTTTCTGTTCACTAGCTGACGTCATATTGTAATGTCCATAATTATGAGATTAGTAAAGAGTGTCCTCTGTGCTTGTCTATGCCACTTGTCCCACCTGACCAACATAAATTCATTTAGCCATAGAAATACAGGTTTCTGGAAATGATCTTGCCATGGCTATACTGCACATCCAGCAGAATAACTCGCCATCTCAAACTATGTCACTTGAACATGACAGTTCACTATACTCAAATGGCTTCCACACTCACCATATCTCAGATTTGCATCAACAGATGTAAATCAGATTTCCACAGAAGTAAAGAAAATGTCTTCAGAAATATGTTTGAGGTGTTTTGTTATACATAAAATCACTATATTTCAATATGTAGCATATATTTCCCTCGCATTTTCTAATCGAGGTGCAACATTTGCTGGGTTGTTTGCATGTGTCTTCCTTGTGCACACCTTGCGTTTTAATCAGGGAGTTAGAAGTGAAAAATGTGGGAGGAAACCCACGCCACACGGGGAGAACATGCAAACTCCACACAGAAATGCCAACTGACCCAGCCGAGGCTCGAACCAGCGACCTTCTTGCTGTGAGGCGACAGCACTACCCACTGCGCCACCGCACCGCCTGTTTGGATATTTGGATATGACATCATGATAAACCGGGGCCCTCTTACACATTGTAGTGTTATTTTAAGGTGTCTTTTAAGGAAGTTCCTTTTGTTCCCAGAAGGTGTAGTTCAGTTAGCTGCCAGCAGGGGCTCATGGGAACGTAAACCAGATAAACCTGGTTTAACCGCATTCCACAGTTCATTACACTGAAGACAGCGTGAAATGGTGTTCACATCCTACATTACTTTCATATTATGAAATATATTCAAGTAGGCAGGGCTTTTAACTTTGGACATCAAGGACAGTAAATTAAAAATTGTGTTAGTTACGGGTTGCCTGAGAAGAGTGAGATTTTAATGACACGGATTGAATCCTTCAGAACACAATTCAGTTTTAATTCATTTGAATGCTTAAAGGGATTGTTCATCCAAAAATGAAAATTTACTCACTATTTACTCTCCATCAAGTGGTTTCAAATTTTTGTAGGTTTCTTTATTCTGTTGAGCACTAAAGAGGATATTTTGAAGAAAGCTGAAAACCTGTAACTACTGTAGGAAAAAAGAATACTATGGAAGTCAATGGTTACAGGTTTCAAGCTTTCTTTAAAATATCTTCTTTTGTGTCCAACATAAAGAAAGTCAAGTGATGACAGAATTTTCAGTTTTGTGTGAACTATCCCTTTAAGATTTAAATTTGTAAAATGTAACTTAAGCTGCTTACATTGTATTGTTATTTGATGTGAGATTAGGTATGTTGGAAATCATAAACTCATGTGATTATCCCAATTGTGTGACAGTAGGAAAACTTAGTTATTACGTTCATTTAATATTAGAACATCTTTTTGTTGTACTTTGTTGTTATCCACCTGGATAAATAGTGATTGTTGCTAAGGACCCTCTGATCTAGTACACTTCATGACTCTTATAAGCTTAAGTGTGCAAACTCTTTTTGTTTTGATTGTTCAGCACTCTGTTTGCATTAATGTGCCAATTATTAGAAATATATTCAAAGGGTTCAAGATGGATAAAACTATATTTGCATCCCGTGTATTACAGTTAGATGTTCTGAAAACTGCCAAAGATTGTTGTATTTATAAGCTAAAATAAAAAAGAGCTCTTTATTTGAAACAACCATAAATTGATTTAATCATTCTTTGAGAATTTAAGACGAGTTTGGAACCTGTTATGAAGTTCAATCATTCATTTATTCATTCTTTTTTTTTTTTTTTGCTTAGTCCCTTTGTTAATCAGGGGTTGCCACAGCGAAATGAACTGCCAACTTATCCAGCATATGTTTCACGCAGCGGATGCCCCTCCAACCACAACCCAGCACTGGGAAACACCCATACACACATACTCTACAGCCAGTTTAGCTTATTCAATTCACCTATAGCACATGTCTTTGGACTGTGGGGGAAACCGGAGCACCTGGAGGAAACCCAGACAGAATTGCCAACTGACCCAGTCGAGGCTCAAACCAGCGACCTTCTTACAGTGCTACCCACTGAGCCATGTGTCGCTCTGTTATGAAGTTATTTAATATTATTTTGTAACGACGATTCTTGTCAGTAATAGTTTTTAATATAGTGAAGTTTTCTCTTAAAGTCCTCGTAAACCGGAAGTTGCTGCATATTTATGTAGTATGAGGACATTTACAACTGAATTTTAATACTGAGTAGGCGGGGCTTTGCTTTTCTCCTCTCATCTTTGGCTTGCAGCAAACTAACAGTTGGAGGGGCGTGACCAAGCATATTTCACCAAAGCCATCACACTGATGTCATCAGAGCAGGACCTCCATTCTCGAGCACAAGCAAATAGTCTTTTTTGTTTGCTTTTTTTTTTAAATAGAGGAATTAACTTGCACATATCAATTGTTTACCTTAAGACCAACAATGTGTGCTATCAGAATAATCATTATAAATTTTGATTTCATGCGGACTTGATTTCATGCAGACTAAGAACAATTTTAAGTAATAAAGATTTTTAAGGATATGTTCCATTTAGTATAATATAATATATTCAATTAGTCCATTTAAAAATGTCTTCACTTTTCTTCTTCAGAAAATATAAAGAAAACATCAGTTAAAAAGACTTTATTCTTAATCTTTTGTGAATCTGACCTCGGAACCATCTTTTAAGAAATAAAATACTGTACGGTCAGTTTTGATTTTGCATGATCAAAGAAGAACTGCAGGCAAAATTGGCATACCATTACAAGAAAAGAAACCGTTCATTAAGTCAGCGAGTAATAGAGTTAAAGATCCCTCACACCTGTTATAATGTACTCATTTATTGCAGAGAGAAATAAAGACAAACAGACTGAGGGCTGCTTCGATGTGGAGGTGAATACTGATTTGACTATTTCAGATAAGACTGTTTCCCTGTAGATTTACCATGTCTGTGTGTGAGTGAGTGCGTGCGTGCGTGCGTGCGTGCGTGCGTGTGTGTGTGTGTGTGTTTGCGTAAGCAGCTGTCACACTTCTCAGGGACGATGTGAAGGTGAACCAACGCATGCTCTCGAGACTGAGAACATTTATTACACACACAACCTTGAATAACTGCCAAAGTTTTTCAGAAATGGAGAGCTGAAGATATCATAACGTCTAAAAGCAAAGGCGCTCGCTGGCCTTGTAATCTCTCTGCACCATAAAAAAAATCTATGAAGAGTTTATTGCCATTTTATACATTTATTTATTTGTAATTATTTATTATAATTAATTGTTGATCTTAAATAATTGTGTCTGGGTTGCATTTGGTTTGACTTTGTGTTTTCATTTAGTGTGTGTGTGTGTGTGTGTGTGTGTGCGTGTGTGCGTGTGTGTGTGTGCGTGTGTGTGTGTGCGTGTGTGCGTCTGCGCGTGTGTGCGTGTGTGTGTATGTGTCTGTGTGTAAGATCAATACTCCAGCATTAATGGTCAATGTTAGCCTGTGGGTAGGTTATGCACTGGTGAGTGATCCTACTGATGATACTAAACTAGTCTTCAGAACGTCTAACTGCTCACTGTACTATACTACACCTGGTGCTATTAAATCCGTTAAAGTCAGCTGTATATTACCATTTTAAATAGACATAGGCCTTATTAATGAGCATTGTAACTGGTCCAAAATCCATCTGAAATGCACAGTGCATCTGCCTCCCTGTCAAACTTTAGCAATGCAGCTGTACTGTCTCTGGGTCAGTAATCAGAGACAGGCTGGATTGTTCACAATGAATTAATTGTAAAAGTTCAAGTAAAGAGATCAAATAAAACTAATAATGAGTTGCACCCTTGGTCAGCAGCTAAGAGTAAATCGTTGGTTATTTTCACTAATGCGGTTTCTGTACTGTGATGAGGCCTGAAACCTGACTGAAACACTCCAAAAACATTGTTCATCTGCAGAAAGGAGCATAATTGGGCAGAAACAACTTTTTCCAGTATTTTAGACATAAATGGAAGATTTGAAATAGGCCTATAATTAGCTAAGTTGCCGGGGTCCAGTTGTGGTTTCTTAATAATAGGCTTAATAACAGCTAGCTTGAAAGGAATTGGAACATGGCGTAAAGATAGAGAAGAGTTGATGAGGTTAAGAAGAGGTTCTCCTATTACAGGTAGCAATTCTTTCAGTAATTTAGTTGGAATTGGGTCTAACATACATGTAGCTGGTTTAGAAGCATTTATAAGTTTATCTAGCTCCTCCTGTTCTATGATTTTGAAGCACTGTAGATTATTTTGGTCCAGTGGAATGTTTAATGGATCTGAAGTATAAGGCGGTGCCGAAAGTTTAACATCTTCTATTTTCTGTCTGAAGCCTTCTATTTTATCACTGAAGAAATTCATGAAGTCATCACTACTAATTTGCGGTGGGACATTTTGTTCCAAAGATGACCGATTATTTGCTCTTAACTACTATGTACTGAAATTAATAATTTGTTAGTGTATGTACTGCGTAAAGTGCATTTTTTTACATTGTACTTATGCATGTAATTACATCTGCATTTAATTAATGTAATTACATTTATATTTACACTGCTGTAATTGCATTTAACCCTACCCGTATCCCACCTCAAGAGCACCAGAAGTGTTCTGCAGTACATTATGAACACGTTAAATACATTGTACTTATTTATATTTATATTTTGATGTAAGTACATAGTTAAGGACATTTAATATAAAGTGGGGCCAACATTTTTTTAATACTGTATCAGGTCAACTACAGTCAGAGTCTCTGTTTTTTTCTGATTGGCCTGTTTTTTTTTATTATCATTCATTGGATTTACAGGAGAACGAGGGAAAAGTGGTGTTTGTGGCTCACTGTTTGTCGTTTAATCACCTAGGTATATCCAGATTTTCATTCTATGGCACTTTTGGCAGGTCAGGTCATGTACAGTGCATTGTGAGATACAATACCCATCAGAATTGTTCAGATACAATATGCTTATTAAAGACTGGAGTACAGTCGTGACCAAATGTTTTGAGAGTTACATAAATATTGCAAATTGGAAAAGTTGCTGCTTAAGTTTTTATAATAGCAATTTGCATATACTCCAGAATATTATGAAGAGTGATCAGATGAATTGCATAGTCCTTCTTTGCCATGAAATTTAACTTAATCCTGAAAAAAACTTTCCACTGCATTTCATTGCTGTCATTAAAGGACCTGCTGAGATCATTTCAGTAATCGTCTTGTTAACTCAGATGAGAATGTTGACGAGCACAAGGCTGGAGATTATTATGTCAGGCTGATTGGGTTAGAATGGCAGACTTGACATGTTAAAAGGAGGGTGATGCTTGAAATCATTGTTCTTCCATTGTTAACCATAGTGACCCGCAAAGAAACGCGTGCAGCCTTCATTACTTTGCATAAAAATGGCTTCACAGGCAAGGATATTGTGGCTACTAAGATTGCACCTAAATCAACAATTTATAGGATCATCAAGAACTTCAAGGAAAGAGGTTCAATTCTTGTTAAGAAGGCTTCAGGGCATCCAAAAAGTCCAGCAAGTGCCAGGATCGTCTCCTAAAGAGGATTCAGCTGTGGGATCGGAGTGCCACCAGTGCAGAGCTTGCTCAGGAATGGCAGCAGGCGGGTGTGAGTGCATCTGCACGCACAGTGAGGCGAAGACTTTTGGAAGATGGCCTGGTGTCAAGAAGGGCAGCAAAGAAGCCACTTCTCTCCAAAAAAACATCAGGGCCAGATTGATCTTCTACAAAAATTATAGCGAATGGACTGCTGAGGACTGGGGCAAAGTCATATTCTCTGATGAAGCCCCTTTCCGATTGTTTAGGGCATCTGGAAAAGGCTTGTCCGGAGAAAAAAAGGTGAGCGCTACCATCAGTCCTGTGTCATGCCAACAGTAAAGCATCCTGAGACCATTCATGTGTGGGGTTTCTTCTCATCCAAGGGAATGGGCTCACTCACAATTTTGCCCAAAAACACAGCCATGAATAAAGAATGGTACCAAAACACCCTCCAACAGCAACTTCTTCCAACAATCCAACAACGGTCTAGTGAAGAACAATGCATTTTCCAGCACGATGGAGCACCGTGCCATAAGGCAAAAGTGATATCTAAGTGGCTCGGGGACCAAAACATTTAAATTTTGGGTCCATGGCCTGGAAACTCCCCAGACTTGTGGTCAATCCTCAAGAGGCGGGTGGACAAACAAAAACCCACTAATTCTGACAAACTCCAAGAAGTGATTATGAAAGAATGGGTTGCTATCAGTCAGGATTTGGCCCAGAAGTTGATTGAGAGCATGCCCAGTCCAATTGCAGAGGTCCTGAAAAAGAAGGGCCAACACTGCAAATACTGACTCTCTGCATAAATGTCATGTAATTGTCGATAAAAGCCTTTGAAACATATTAAGTGCTTGTAATTATATTTTAGTACATCACAGAAACAACTGAAACAAAGATCTAAAAGCAGTTTAGCAGCAGTTTCAACGTTGTGAAAACTTATATTTGTGTTATTCTCAAAACTTTTGCCCACGACTGTAGTATGCTGTTCCAAACAAACATGTCCATGAAACCTAATCTGTTGGATGAATAGATTAGCAGCTGATGTGTTTTGACATCGGAGAGCCAGGATTTTGTCTGTGTGAGATGCTGTCCTGTGGTTGATGTCAGTCTGTAATTCATAATGCATAAAAACAGATGTCACTTCTATTACAGATGATCAAAAATGAGTTGATTTACTGGCTGGATTTTTGCCCTCGGCAAGCAGAAATGGCCACATCAGATCCTCTGTGACCTAAAAACTTAATTAGAAGGCATTAAAAAAAACTGCAATGGAGAAGAGTAACATCCTCCCTGCCGAATCTGATCTTATTTCACTTGATGAATTGAATTAATCTCATGTTTTAATAAAAATGTTACATTCATGGAGAACATCTAGCTATTTGCTGCACCTCCTTGGCAAAAGAGCCTTGAATCGTTAATATGAAAATGTAATTAATCTCAGAGCGCCGTTTCTCTTTGATTTCATTAAATATTTTTCACTCTTCATCTTTTCTCCCTCAAGTTTCTTCTCTAAGTCCTTGTTGAAAGTCTAAATCTATATGAGTTTAGATTTTTCACTTCGCTCCAGTCCAGTTTGCCTGGAAAACCTCCCTCAGGGTGAATGTGTTTCAGCTGATTTTATTAGTCTTGTGTGGCTGATGTTCATGAATCTGTTTTGCTCTTTTCAGGTAAAATGTTCAAGTCATTGGACCTGCCGCTGATCGTAGAGTTCATGCTAATGTTTTACAAAGACAAGCCCATTGATTGGCTGTTGGACCACATCATGTGGGTGAAGGTGTGCAACCCAGAGAAAGATGCGGTAAGAATTATTATTATCATTTGTTTTACTCAATATAGGAATCTTTCCTAAAAGGGTTAGTTCACACAAACATTTTAAATTGTTATTAATTGTTCACCCTCGTGTCGTTCCAATCCCTCGGGTGCATCAAAGGCACACATAAGTATGCGTTGTCACACCATCTTTAAACATTTAATTCTAAACAACTTTGAGGGATACGGACACCGTCGGCGATGTTCTTGTTGCTTAGATATAGAAGGCAAAGCACTCAGTACGGCGGATCCGCTAAGCGACTCCCTTCGTTAACACGCATGATCGCATTCGTCAAATTTGCTTAAACTAAATGTTCTAAAGTGTGGCTATATTTTACAAGCAAGGATTCTGTCACACCAACGTGCAGCAGATGCTTTACAAAAGTTGCGTCACTTGTGTGTAAGGGGTAACACGTCAAACTTATGAAATTTGAGGCCTCATGGAATCAACTTAAAGGCAGAGGAGTCTTTGACAGCTTGCAACATCATCTGGCACTTTCAGTGACTACGTTTACATGGACACAAATACTCTGATTTTAATATGATTAAGACAATACTCTGATTAACAGTCTACCATGTAAACAGCGATTTTATTTTTTATTACTTTAGCGGACCACAGACACCAACGTCACGAAATACGGAGGTTTTTTCTTTCCATTTGGTGTGCGGTATCAAATTCCATTAAAACAACACTTTTCCACCAGCCCTTACTTCATTTTCTCATCCAATACCTCAGTTTTATAATGACATGAATGAAATGTTCCTGAGTGAAGGTGAAACTGCTGAACTGCAGTTAAAGTCGAAAATTTAAAATTAAAATTACATGAAACTCCGGAGGAAATGTGTATAGCGTGGTGATGCAATGACGTTAATAAATCTATGTGCTATAACATGTAGCACTGAATCATGAAAGGATCATTCAAAAAGTAACTCATATAAACACCTTAATCATATTATTGTCTTATTCAGATTAAGGCAAATCATTAGATTACTGATGTCCATGTAAACGTAGTCAAGCCCCAACCCTAGAAAAAAGGAGTTCACTGATTTTGATGACAGCCTTTCCACAGGTTATTAGTAAGCTAATGTAATGTTAATTGCATAATGCAAATCTTGCATTCCTGCTAACAAACAAATGATCAAAAGAAATATATTAATGCAATTCAAATATATAAAATAAGAATTGATGTATACTTTAAACTTATTATAAATATATAATTATATTGTTAAATTATGATGATTAAAATATTTTTTTTGTCAAATAATTTTGTGGCTCAAAAGTATCGGTTCAGGCACTGTTTTGGCACCGGTTCTATTTTAAAAGTATCGATTTAGCACCGGTATCGAAATAACCCCAAACGATACGCAACCCTAGTCTCGGGGGATTGAAACGACATAAGGATGAGAATCTTTATTTTTGGGTGAACTAACCCTTTAAGCTATGTTTAAAAAAAGATTTGTATAATCATGAGCTCATCTAAATCTCTATTACTGTTTTTCCATTACACTGTGTATATTAGCAGATATGCATGTTGTAAGTTGTTCTGCCTGAATTTAGTAGATTATTTGTATTATTTAATACCTTGTTTGTAAACTCTCCAACCGTAATAGCTATCTAAACATCCAAATCCAAATTCATTCATTCATTTTCTTTTCGGCTTAGTCCCTTTATTAATCTGGGGTCGCCACAGCGGGATGAACCGCCAACTTATCCAGCATATGTTTTACGCAGCGGATGCCCTTCCAGCTGCAACCCATTACTGGGAAACCCAAATCCAAATGAATTCCTAAATTAATAAAAAGTAATCATAATTACATAATGATCCACAATCATCCTTTCAGGAAGTGTTCTCTGCAAAAATAAAATATGAGTAAGTGGGGGTATTTTTCCACACTTTATCTTATCTTTTCAATTTTCAGTTTTTAAATTCTGGATATTTGTATAGGCAATCAATAATCAGACATATGTAATAAGCAGTCTTTCTAATGGCCACTGTATAATTGTCATGAACTTGGAGGGACAAGCATATAATGTCTGAGGGAACAGCAAAACTATCAACCTTGTTAGTGAATTTAACAGGAAATGGAAATAAAAATAGAAAGGTGAAGCAAATTTATTTGATTATGATAGACCCCCTTAAGTTGTTTTGTGCTATATATTTGGTGTAAAGACTTCTTTATTTGTTGGTAATATGTCTCATTAGTGTAAAATTACTGGAACAAAAGTTGTTGGCTTTATACTGCCCCATAGCATTAAGTTTCACCTAAAAAGGTTTGTTTAAGTATGAAGCGTGTATTTCCAATAAACCCATGTTGCATTTAAATGCCAAGTTGAGCAAACCTTTTGATTATATAGATTGTGTGAAACCTTCCAGAAAGGGACTTTGCATTTTAAAATTACAGGTGCATGTGTTTGTAAAAAAAAAAAAAAAAAGATGACTAACCTTTAAGACTACACTGTAAAAATTAGCTGTTAATTAACATTTTCCGTATTTTGTGATTCACAAGTGTTTTCTGTTTATCTACGGTTGTGAATTGCATTATGGGACCTTGATCTCTGCTCTGTCAACTTTTCATGTTGAAAATTCAACTCAAACTAAATACAGTTTAACAAAGTGACTTTTATTGACATTTTAGTAGTTAGAAATAATATAACGTATAAGAAATAATATATAGAGAAATAAGTCAGTAAAATAACAGAAAATGTACTGGCAGTTTATTACAAGGTTTTTGTACTGTAATATACAACACCAACCAAGACAATATTTCACTTTAAACTATTAAAAATGTAACTTTCAAGGTTAAAGGTTGTTGGAAGAAAGATCACGATCAAGGTTCCATAATGCAATTTTAAAAAATGTAATTACAAAAAAAAGCATAAATAAATGGGGGGAAAAATAAAATAAAAACATGAATCGCAAAATACTAAAAACTGCTAATTTACAGATATTTTTTACAGTGTATTCTACGTAGTGTATCTAAACAGAATGGAAGAGCTGATAGTTAGGAGATGGTTTATCCTTTGCTCACCGTTGTGATTTCTCAAACTCATACAACTTTCATTCATATCCGAAACACAAATGTGGGTATTTTTATAAATTCTGAGAAATATCAGTTCTTCATTCTTCCAAACCTTCCATGCTTCAAAAGGTTTGAGATGGCATTGTAAGAAATACTCCATATGCACTGAGCAGTTTGTTCCAAGGTTTCTAAAGAAATGGCCTTGCTCAAGATTAATGGCACCATTCGTAAATATATGCAAAGAAGGGCTATGGAAAATACATCATCTTTGTTTATGCTTTTTATGTTTCTTTAAAAGCAAAAAAAAAAAATCTCATCACAAACTACCAACAAAGTGTTTCCTCTTCAGTACACATTGGCCAAAATTATTGGCACACTTTTATTCAATGCTTTTATTAAACCTCCTTTTTCCCAGATGACAGTTCAGACTCTTATTATATAATGCCTGAAAGAACCTGGATACTCTCTAGATCCTTTTAATACTTTTGTTCTTCAGTGCTCATTTTCTATAGGGTGCAGGTCAGAGAACTGGGACTGGTATAGCAAGAGCTTACTTTTGTGCTCAGTAACCCATTTTGTGTTGATTCTGATGTTTGTTCTACATCTTTTGCCACTCATGCATTGTGCATAGAAAGTTTTCTTTAAGGTTAATTCATAATGACACTTACTGTACTTCCAAATTTAAATAGTTGTATTTCAATGAAAGGTTAGATTTTAGTGAAATCTTTAATCAAAAGTATGTAGATTTTCACAGCCTTCTTTGCTCATATTTACCAAGGTTGTCAATATTTTTAACCGTGCCTAAAGTAAATTGAAAGATTTTGGTAAACAGAGGCTCAGTCGTACTTGCTTGCTGCACATGATTTCAGTTTTTATTATTATTAAAAAATTTATTATTTATATAATTTACAAATAAATTATTATTTGAATCTTGAAAATTTAGGTTGCATCGACTTTCAATGAAGGGACTGAAATCTCTCAGGTTTCACTTAAAAATATCTTCATTTGACTTTCAAAGATGAAAGACTTATGGGTTTGGAGGCACTTGAGGGTGTGCAAATTAGGAGAAATATTCCGTTTCAATCCCTTTAATGCTGTGAGATCACTCATTGGAGGTGCTTGAATATGACAGAAACATTTCAACTCTATCAGAGATGAAGCTACATCTCTCTACTTTTAGCTGCTCAGAAGAGTGTATCTGAACATAATTTGAATGAATATCAGGTTTTTAAAGCAGAAAAGCATAGTCAGCTGTGGTTTCGTAAAAACTGTCAGATGTTAATGCATGTGTAATATGTTTGTGTATATATAAATGTATGTAATATTTCAGCATATATGTGGCTAAAATATCAAATTAGTTTTTTGATCTGAGATTTCTAAAGTACATTTACATATGATATAATAAATATAAATGTTTTTTGTGTCCCGCAGAAACATTGTGACAGGCAGAAAGCAAACCTACGCATCCGCTTTAAACCATCTCTCTTCCAGCATGTCGGAACACACTCTTCCCTCGCTGGAAAGATCCAGAAACTCAAGGTGATTTCCAACTAAAGGTCTTTACTTATTTACATGTATGTGTGCAATCATTTTATAGATTTGCAAGCCTCCGGCACAGTAGTCTGCTTCAGGACTATGTTAATTTCTCTTCCGAGATCCTCCAAATAACAAATCACAAAACCCAGCAGGCAGCCGATAAGAGCTCATATCCTAATAAATCAGCTTATGTCCCTGCTCTGTCTTTATTCCCTGTAAATGAAGAGCGTTAGGAATCTCCATGGCCAAGAGTGCTCATATGGCTCGCCTGCTCCATGTGGTATTGATTTTTTCCTGTCTGCCGGCGAGCTAGTGAACACATCTGACGCTCTGCTTCCTGAGGGTCATGCTCACTGCATTCTTCCGCCTACGTTTATCATAATACCTGCCTGAATCACTACTGGTAGTCTTCATCTATAGTCATTTAACTGTTTTTATACTAAACTATGAAAGCTACGAAACTATAGACACACACACTACATAAACGTTAATGACATCTCAATCTTAATCTGTAGGATTTAATAAGGAGTTGTCCACCCTTTGCTATAACAGCTCCAGCTCTTCTGGGAAGGTTTTTTCGCAGGGTTTAGGAGTGTGTCATTCTTTTAGAAGCGCATTTGTGAGGTCAGGCATTGATGTTGGACAATAAGACCTGGTTCACAGTATCTGCTCTAATTCATCCAAAAGGTGTTCAGTTTGGTTGAGGTCAGGACTCTGTGCAGGCCAGACAAGTTCCTCCACAACAAACTAAAAATGCAGTCGCAGGAAGGAATGTATTGCGTTTTTTTTGTTTTTTTTGTGGTGCGAGGGGATTACTTTCATAGCATGCCATGGCTGCCAGAATGTTTCTTTTTGTGGATACAAAATAAAACCTTTCATTAGGGTTGCATCGATTGACTAGCAATAAACCGGAACTGGATTCTCGATTTTTGTTAAAAATATGCAATCGACTACCGGCAGTTTTTGTTGCAGCAGTGAAATTTGTATGCATATCCGAACACAGATCGGCTGAACTGAAACAAAGAACTGCCAGTAAGAGATTTATAGGTAAGATTTATAGATTTTGTGTGTGTTATGTAGCAAATTTTCAGATAATCAGATTTTTTTTCACTTCATATTTTTTAAATTATGCAATCTATTTTAAAGCCAAGATAATATGGCTCAATTGTGTGAATTATAATTAAAAAGCATTTTTTGCCTCTAATATGAAATCACTGCAGATTCAGCCTGTGATAAAGCATTTCATTCCTCACATTCTCTGTTTTTTCTGTTTTCAGAAAACAAGTCTTAAATTGCCAATATGCTGGTAAAAAAAAATCTGCCATGGAAATTCGTGATTGGTACATGACTACTTTTTTTATTATTTTCAACAGGATAAGGACTTTGGAAAGCAGACATTGCATAAAGGTCATGCTAACCCATTGGCTGAGGTCACCACCAGTCTGAAGACGTACCAGCACTTCACCCTGGAGAAGGCTTATCTAGGAGAGGATTTCTTCTGGGCTTTTACACCTGTTGCTGGAGACTTTATACGCATCCGCTTCTTCACCCCTGTCCGAGTAGAGAGGTACATACATACTGACAAAAACTCTGAGAAACCCCTTGAGTTTCTCTATTACACATGCATGAATACCAACACACTTTTACAGGCTCTCTCCAAAACATAATGAACTACAAAACGATTATGCTGGCTGTTGGCCCAAAACGCAGTATTGCATATGATGAGAAGACAATCCCTTAATGAGCTCACTTTAAAAAAAAAAAGCATCAATATGTGCCCAATATGTGTGTCTACTTATTGAAAAGAGTTTGAGAATATTGTCTATACAGTATTACAGCCGTCTAAATATCAATACTTAATATTGGCTATTAGAACCAAATTAGGTCCCAGTTAATTAGAAACAAAAAAATAAGTTATTAAGGGTGCTTTCACATCTGTGGTTCAGTTCATTTGGTCCAGACCAAGGGCAACAAATGATACATTGTTTTCACACCACACTGATTGCTTTGGTCTGAACCAGTTGAAAAGAAGCTAAATTCAGTCATGTGACAAAATCCACATCACCCATTGGCCAGGTATTAATGAACGTATTTCCTAAACTGCTTTTCGATTGGTCAGAATTAATGTGCGGGAAAATGCCAATGGAACTCCTGCAAGTAAACCGACAAACACTAAATGTCGCTTTTTACTATGGATGGACGACTGCGCTGGCTGATTGTATCCCTGGTCATAGTATACTATATAGTTTGTATACATCACTTTAGACAAACTATATATTTTGAGAATGAAGCGCGTCTGCGGCTAGAAAACAATGTTTTAATGCATTGCAAACGACGAAAGCGCATTGCAAGTCACCTCAGGAGGAGGCGTGAATTAATTTAGCTAAACTGCGACATGGTCATCTTCCGGAAATATTACCAACGATCCATCAGGTAATGTTTTTCCCTCTCTCTCTCTCTGTTTAAAACTCTTGGTAAAGCGCTGTCAACAAATATTTTTCCTCCACACCCCATAAAGCCTGGTTTATACTCGACGCATCCGCTAGATGGGACAGCGCATCAGACTACGGCAGCTGGATTAGTCCAAAAAGGTGCAGTACTTTTTGCAGTTGGGTCTGTTCGGATCATGTTCTGACCACAAACAAACCGCTCTAGGGTTTGTTTGAAAGTGTACCGAGACTACCTCTTCAAGGAGGTCTCGGTACGCTTTTTTGGTGCGCACTCGAGTGCGATTGCTACATTCACACCTGCCCAAATGAATTGCACCAAGAGGGAACTCTAGTGCGATTCAACCGAACTAAATAAGGCAGGTGTGAAAACACCCTAAAACATTTTAAATTGAATAAATAAAGACACTGTGCAGTAATCACAATATAGCTTGGTTATATTACCAAATCAACTGGTATGATTTATTTAAATCATTTTACAATTGCATGTGCTTCTATGTCATTTCTGGACAGACATTTCTAGTAATTCAGCAGTAATTTGCCAAAATAAAAGCTTGAGGATTAGAAATGTTAAAATCTTGAGCATCAGGTCATCGTTGAGTGCCTGTCAGGCTAGTTTGTTAGGTGTGTTCCACGAGTCACCTCTTGTCAGCCTCGTGTTGAAGTGAGTATGCCTGATTCAGCATGTAGAATTGGCATCAGCTGTTGCTGAAAAGAGAGTGCACTGATTGGCTGGAACACAAAGATGCCAACTGTCTTCTGCCAAAAAAGCTGGCTTGTCACATTTCTTAAATATTTGCAAACAATATGGATTATCAAATTATCAGACATATTTGCACAAGATAATTCCTTTGTGGTGAGCGAGAAGTGTGAAAATTGTATGTAAAGGCTGCTTTGTTTACGGCTTATATGTGTGCGGCACTAGTTCTGGTTTTCCATTTGTGGAATGACAATAGATACTGGCATCTCCGGGTATGGAATAATACATCCTCTTATGCAGGAGCAAGAGCATACATTCTTGTTTTGGTTGGCTGTTGGCCGTTTGGTGTGTTAAAACACACAGCTAGTTGGTCCAGAAGGGACCAAACGTAGCTGATGTGACAACAAAGTCATTTTTTTTGTCGCTGCTAGTTCTTTGATGTCAGCTTGGTGTGTATTGAGCTTACGACAAATATTTTTACTTTAAGTCTAAAATGTAATTATTTATTTGCATCTGTACTTCTCTTCAATTATTTATGATAATTGATCATTTCTCTATGAAACAAGGTACTATTTTACAGTGACCAATGTAAGCAAATGTTTTATAGAAGTGCATTGCTAAAGTAGTTCTAGTCTTGACTGCATTACAGTTCCATAATATAACCAAATGAATTCAGTTATTTTAAAGGTCTTTACAACCTGTAACAGTAGATAAAGCAAATCCCACAAAGACACTGACCAAGTAAATAAATACATAAAGCAGTAGGATAAAAATAGCAACTATTTTAATGTATTTAGCAAGAATATTTTAATAAAAGCATTTACTCTCTAGCTCTTTTTTTCCCCCATACAAATCACACACGGTACAGAAACGAACATTCACACCTATGCACATAAAAATGTTTTCTCAGCACCACTAAAATAATTTAGTGCTGAGAAACTGACATTACTAGTTAAACCTACAGTTTCGAGATGTCTACAGACTGCTGAACACACACAAGATGCTTCTGAAGACACATACTACTCAGGTAGTTACATTTGAATTTACTTCACGATGTTATATTAAATGTTTACGAGTAGTATTGTTACGTTATCTAACTTTGCATGGCTCCACAAAGCAAGCCAGACTCGTAACAATAAATAAAATTGAAATAAAATAAATAGGACACCTCTAAATTAATGAGGAGCCCGGAGTCTCATCTCCCGTTCAAAAGGAAAAACAACAACAAAGACAATTGACCAAAGGAATAACGTAAAGTCAAATTTATTTGACATTTAATCTTTAAAGGAGACATAAAAAAGCGTTAGATTTCAACAAGATTAAATCGTTAAAGCTTTAAATTTCAACAAGATCGCCGAGCAACTACAACACAAGTTCTTTTTCACAAATAAACAAAACAGGCCGGGAGAGAGGAGACTCTCCGAACGATGTTCCAGTCCGGTTTAAATTGACTTCACCATGCCGGCAAGCTTCCACGTGCCGACACCTGATTCACCGCACCTGTACTGATAATGAAACCTGTTGTAAACAGCGGATAGAGGCGGAGAGAAGAACCACAACAAACAGAGGCATATACAACACAAAGAAAAACTCACTATTTCAAATAAAATAACTTTTTTGTATTATTGTTTTAATAATTAAAAGAAATACATAACAAGTATGAATGGAATTTGAACGCACTACATTCGCCATTTTTTTCACTTTTTTTCTTTTAAGTAAAGTCCACTAATCGCTTTTTACAGTGCAGATTAAGTGTTACTTGATATGTTCGACCTACAAACCAGCCTTTTCCATTCGAAGAATTAGTTAATAATAATCCTTATAAAGAATTAATTTGTGTTCCTCTAAGTACTGATTTTATTAATTTGTTTACTCAAGTACTACTTTCATTTATCATTTTAATCTACTTTTTTTACTTTGTATTCCAATGTTTAATCATTATTTTATATTATATATATATATATATATATATATATATATATATATATATATTATAACATTTAGCTCATTTATTCAATTGAAGCTTATTTAATATTTTTTGTATTTATTTTTTATGAATATTGCAGTCATAATATTGTTTTAATCTAACATTTATTGATTTTAGTTTGTTAAATAAATAATCAATTTTTACTCTAATTAATGTATATTTAATACAATTTATGATAATTTTTTCTTGTTTTTAATATCTTCTATTTTATTAAATCAATTACTTATTCCTTATTTTATATGCTTTTCCTCCAAAAAAGAAAAAAAAATCAGTTATGCCATCCACAGATTAATGATTGCCATCATGTATGTGTTTGTTTCTCCCTGTGAATGAAGCAAAAAAGCATGTTGTCCGTTTTTATAATAAAGCTCGTTTTTGCACAGTCTTTCTGATCACGCTGACTCACAGAAGCCGGATAATGCATCAATCATCATGAGCCACAGTCATCCATACATTTTTAACCCTAATGGAGAGTTCATGCTTATTTCAGGCATAATTGAGAGCTAATAGCGCTCAGTCTGAATGAGAGCGTTTGCCGATCTCTCACTGGTTTCCTTCATGCTACAGAAGTCACAGATTGACAAGCGCAGGTGTCCATTTACACTCCGCGGCGGCTCTACACATGTAATTATACAGAGGAATCTGCTCGTGTTTCTCTGAACGAAAGAGGAGAAAGAAGACTGAACGACTGCAAGGAAATTGTTTTTGGACATTTTAATATGTGGGAATGTCATTACAGATAGCATTTTAGTGTCATCTGCGCGCAAAGGCTTTTCTCAGAACTAATTTTCCTGAGCTGCGTTTGTAGATGCATTTAATTAGCTTGTGGGTGAGGTTTTTTTTTGTTTTTTTTAATCACTTGGTTTGGTATTTTATATAACGCAAATGTCAATTTGTTTTCAGTTTTGTTGTGTGCCTTACACTACTGTTCAGATGTCAGATTTCTATTTTTAATCAGCAAGGATGTATTAAAGGGCACCTATGATGCAAAATCAACTTTTGGAAGCTGTTTGGACAGAACTGTGTGTAGTGTGCCCACAATCATATTGGAGTGAAATAAACACAAGAAGACGTTTGAGGCCCACTGCAACGTGATGTAGCAGTGCAGTTTTCCCCACCCACCAATATTGATTGACAGGCGCATATTACCATGTGTCAGTATTAACGTGTATAAACATGTCCACATGACAGGATTTGCAAAGAAACTGGGATTATATGTTCTGTTTAACTCTTGATCAAACTACACTTCAAGAAGCAGTAAGTGCTACACATTGTATTTTTCGTAGCATTTTGAACTATACTTTTTGAGCGTAATTCATAACCGTTGAAATCACCACAGTTGCGTAGTGTACACAACTATAAACGAGGACACTTCAATCACACAACAGGAGTAATCATGGATGTTAAATCAGGTTTATTTTGTACAGTAACTTAGCTAAAATGATTTCTATACAGCAGCATATTTACTTATTTGTTGGGCATCCTGTCACATTTGCCGCGAGTAGATGAGCAAAAACAGCACAACATGTTAAGCGCACCTCTGTTTTACCGTGTTATTGCTTCATCAAGTTGCTTGTGGGTAATTTTTGCTGTGTTTATCCTGACATCCAACCCTGATTATCCTTCTCTGAAGCTAAATGTCCCGAGAGTGGGCAGGGAGAACCAGCTCATTGTCATTTAAAATCACAGGCGCCAAAATGGCTACAAATTCCCTCTGACCCCAAAATTGACATTTTCAACAGGGTATAATAAATGATCTGATGGGTATTTTGACATGAAACTTCACAGACACATTCTGGAGGAACAAAAGTCTTATTTTACCTTATTATTTTACTTATCTTGAAAAAAATGGAGCCATTAAAATTGCTTAAATAAAAGTTAAATTATTTCTAAATTTATATAAGATTTACAGGTCTGAGAAAAAGTAAGAGGCTACTTCAAGTTATTATTGGTTCTCATTTATTTATTTTTAATTAATAATGACATTTCAAATAAGAATATATGGAAAAGATGACATTGGGCCAAAAAAAAAAAACCTTTTACAGACCTTTAAATATTGAAAAACAAATATGTACATGTTTTACATATTTTATGTACACACACACACACACACACACACACACACTTGATTGTTTGTTTGTTAGTTTGTTTATTCAGTGTTTAAGATCTGAAACTCATTTTAACTGTATTAAACATTTTATATTGACCTTTTCTGGAAACAAATCATCTAACAAAATAAATTCCTACAACATATTTATATTAATAGGAAATCCAGAGATCTGATAACTAGGAGGTGGTTTCTTGAATTGCTCCACAGCTGAATATTTTAAATGAGCAAACTTTAAAAAAAAACTTTTAATTTAATAAAAACAATTTTCTAAATACTAAAAATTATAATAATTAAATCCACAGGGGTTTTTTTGTGTTGATTTTAATTGATGATGATAATAACAATAATGACTTTTTCTGCAGTAGTAAATCAACATATTAAAATGATATAATGTATGATTGGATTAATAATAATGAAAATCATTCCATCATCACAGGAATAAATTATATTTTAATTCTTATACATTGTAATGATTTTACACAATATTACTATTTTACCAAAATTTCCAATCAAGTAAATCTGGTGACCATAAGAGACTTCTTTCAAAAAGCACCAAAAAGATAAAGAAATAAATGTAAACACTTTTTGGGGCCACTGTGTGCTACAGACTCTATAAATAAACCCATGATAGGATGATATATGAGGAAACATATATGCAGTACAATCTTTTAGCGTTCCACCCCTTAAGGAATTTCTAAGATTGATAGTTTTCCTGTTGTGTGTGTGTGTTTGCAGGTATTTCTTCCGCAGTGGAAACATCGAGCACCCCGGAGACAAGCTCTTCAACACTACAGTGGAGGTTCTTCCTTTCGACGTGAGTCCCTGTCATTGTGCGCAGTGTGTTTGTTGGAGGATCTTGACTGTTTGATAGCGTGTTCCCTCTGGGCAGAAAGACTGCTTCACTGCAGCCTCTATAAACACCCCACAGATCTGGGCTGAAACTCTGTCTCAACACTTCAGTCAGGGCTGAAAATATAATGCGCTGGCAAACACTCTTTGGCGTAGTTTCAAAGCTGGTGTCAGGAGCTGAATTTATTATAGCTGGCCTAGAACCTGGTTTGTGCGAGCATCACTATTATTATTTGGTGTAATTAGGGTTAAGGGTTTGTTCAAATTCATTACCTGGGGTATTAAGTGTGACATAGAAGTTGTATGGAATCATGATTTGCAGGTGGACAATATTTTGCCATCAACCAATAAAAAAGGCTAAATTTAACTGATTTTATTCAATTTGAGATGTAATTTAACACATAGAACTATGATGCTGAACAAAATAAATGTAAGTAAAAATTATATTAGGACTATTATACGTAGTAAATAACTTTTTGGAGTAAATAAAGTATACATATCATATGGTAATAGTGCTGGGCAATATAATATATATGTGTGTGCTCTTTTTGTATATATACATACACACATCTATGCATATATTTGAGAAAATGTTTATTTATATTTAGATATAAAACATATATGATACAAATTATGTATAAATTTAAATATCTATGTGACCAAAACGTTTTGTGTTAGTTTTATGTATGCATTTGTATCACATATATACATAATAAATATATAAAATACACACACGTCAAAACAAACTTTTATTTTGGATGCGATTAATCGCGATTAATCTTTGCCCATGCGGCACAAATATTAACCCTTTAACTGTCATCCCACTTCTTGAGTTCAGACATAAAAATTATATATGATATATGTGACCATGGACCCTTAAAACCAGTCATAAGTACATTTTTTGGAAATTGATACTTATACATTTTATGCCAGCTGAATAAATATGCTTTCTATTGATTTCATCTTTGTTAGAATAGGACAATATTTGGCTGAGATACAACTATTTGAAATTCTGAGTCAATCTGAGGATTCAAAAATCTAAATATTGAAAAACATTTGTCCAAATGAAGTTTGTAGCAATGCACTGTACTAAACAAAAATGTAGTTTTGATATATTACAGTAGAAATTTACAAAATATATTCAGGGGGGTGAAATGTTGTTGTTTTAATGGGTTTCAGTGTGGACATATTTGTCCTGAGGAACTATTTTTGTGCGTAGTCTAAAATAGATTTAACAGCCAAAATATTAAAATATAACGTTTTTTTGCTTAATTGTGACCTTGGACAACAAAACCAGTCATTACTGTAAATTTTTTAAAAATTGAGTTCACCTGACTAAATAAGCTGTTGTCTGAGAGACAATTATTTTTTTGAAAATCTGGAATCTGATGGTTACAAAAAATCAAAACACTGCGAAAATCTCCTTTAAAGTTTAAGTTATGTTCATGGCAATGCACATTACTAATCAAAAATTGAGTTTTGATTGATTTACAGTTAGGGCATTTAATAAATATCCAATCTTTTCTTCGTATTATAATGATTTGGCATAAAAGAAAAACCAACAAATTTTTACTCATTTATTCATTCATTCATTTTCTTTTCGGTGTAGTCCCTTTATTAATCAGGGGTCGCCACAGCGGAATGAACCGCCAACTTATTCAGCATATGTTTTAAGCAGCGGATGCCCTTCCAGCTGCAACCCATCACTGGGAAACAAATTTTTACTCATACTGTGTATTTTTAGCTATTTCTAAAAATACAGTTGTGCAACATAAGACTGGTTTTGTGGTCCAGGGTAACAAATTTATAATGTTTGGATTAACACAAACAAAATGATCAAACTAATATAAAAATATTAAAATGTCTTAAAGGATGCACAAATTACAGCATATTTTCTTAAATCATTATGCTGTTAGAGCAATAATAATATCACACTTTCTTTTACAATTGCTCTGTTATTTTTGTTTACGTTTTTAAGACTTAACTTCAGACTAATCAATGCCACTTTATTTATTCTTGACTTGCACTTTTGGATGTTTGGTGGCTGTATACTGTTTTGGACAATACTGATGAAGGTATCCTAGATGTGATGCTGCACTACTTTTCTGGTGTGCAACAGGCTTTAAAGCAACCCAAAATAAACCAAAAATGCTACAATCAATCAATCAAGTTAATAGGAGAGTTGCTGTCTTTGTACAAAATTTCAGACCAGATCACATTAGCATAATTTAACCCAAATCTCAAATCTTCCTATTATTAACAATACATATTACAGAATTCATGCAACCTTTTGTTTGAATTTGACAGAACTTGTACAAAGACCAATATCTGCTTAGGGAAAATGTTGTCCTTATATGTCCATAATTTGTCCTTATGTGCACGTTTCTATATAAATGAATGAATGAATGAATGAATTTTGACAAAAGTAAATGAGCCCTCAAGCTGCAGCTTTTGAAAATTGTCTAGAGATGAGCCTGGATGATTGATAGTCATATAAATATCCAACAAATTACCTGTCATTTACTGAGGTTGACTAGCTTGAATATTTAAGGCCTCATAGGAGATGCATTATTTCAGACAGTCACTTTCATCGCCTGCAGCAGAACATTTCCAGACAGTTACTGACAGATTTAAACTGCTGTAAAAGACTTTCTGTTATTATGTGGGATCCGTTGCCGTCACACTACTGTGTACAAAAAACTGTTCATAAATTTCTTGTTATAAGCAAATATCCAAGGTAGTCTTTTAGTCATCTAGTAATTGCTTTTAAATGTGATTGATTGTAAGTACCACTGATCTATGCTTACGTTATATTGGTGAAAAAATTATGTATGAATTATCTTTTTCACAGGGATGAGGTTTCATTCTCAGATCGGTGAAGCAAAAACAAAACCTATCCTAATGGCAAGAAAACAAGATGACAGAAATATTGAGTCCAATATTTTGTAATGATATAGCAAAGCATAGCATAATTAATACACTATTTTTTGTAGGTCAGTCATTTTTGACAAAAAAATTTAAAATTAAAAGTCACTTTGCAGACTTCTAGGTTAAACTTGAAATCACACTGTTGTAACTAACCAATTTCATTTAAAGTCAGAGTTAAGTGATATTAAAATGTGTTTGTCACACAATAGAAAAATGTGTTATTAACCACCCAGCAAAATGTGATTAAATTTGATAAACAATTTATTTTTTTTAAACGGCAAGTAAAAAAAATAGACAGAACTCTCTACTCCCTAATGCTGCGGGTGTGTCCAGTGGTGGAGCTGAAACCACGCCCACTTGCAGGAACATAGCCATTTCTGAGCTGTCAAATACCGCTACATCCTGTATAGATGCTAACTCTAGTAACGTTAGCTTAATTGGCTTTATACAGCCATGCATATTTGAGGTGACCTTTTCGAGGCAAGTGCGGCTCATGGTTGCTTAGCAACAGCAGACACCAGGAGAGCGCATGCTCCAGTGCATTTTAAAAAAAGAGAAAGTGGTACAGCTCACGTTTGCATACATTTTTAGATAGGATTTATGAATGCCATGTTTAAAAACGTGTATATCGCAGAATAAAGCCTGACACAAAGCGAAGCAAAGCGGAGGGCTGTTGTATAAAGGGCCGATCACAGTGAATGTGCTTTCAGTTCTGAAAACTCGAGGTGCACCGCACTGCCTTTTTGTTGACTTTAGAGAAAAGCAGTGTGCTGCGCTTTTTTTCATATTGCTAGGAAACCACTGTATCAATGGTCTTGGTGCTGGTGCACGAGGTGGCCAGGGTGCATAAACAACATGTAAAATGCTCACTGCCAATAGAAAACCCTTTTAAAAAGGCACCTCCCAAAAAAAACATTTCCAGTGTGATCAGGGCCTAAAACTGAAGCACTTTATTCTGCTAAAACAACCACCTCGATGCATTTGATCCCACTTATTACACTGCTACTTACCACTAAACATAAAATAAGACACAAAACAATGTTCTGAGTCATGATAGTTTATTAATTATTTAAACTCAAAGTTGGCAGAAAAATGTCACACAAAAAAATGTGTTCTCGCCACAAAAAAAACGTGTTTGGTGTGATTGGGGCCTAAGACTGAAAAATTAGACACAAAAGAATGTTCTGAGTCATAATAGTTTATTAAGTCTTTAAATGCAAAGATGGCAGAAACGAAATTGAATAGAGCATCCATTAATTTATGTATTATTCAGTCACTAGATGGCGCCAAACAGTCAAAAACAGTGGTGTGACAGAAAAGCATATGGCTATACAAGGGAATAGAAGACATAATCGCTTACCATTCAAGATGATTCCATAGATATTTATATTAGATGTCGCCTACCCTGTTGTTGTCTATTGAAAGGAATATGTCAATAGAGCCGCCATTTTAGTACAGGGTAGCACTCCTTTGAAATGAATGCGGAACCAAGGTGCAGTGGAGGTCTGGCCATCCAGAGCCAGACATATGTAGGCATATATCTATGATCGGGAGTTTTCCCGGTGGTCAGTATGCTAATATTTTTTTAAATTACGAAAATTATAATTTTACATCACTTTTCTACATTGATGGATAAGTGAGCGCATGGACATTGCAGACAAAAAGCATGTGTTTGTGTGCATGACAATGTATTATCCTCCTTACCTGTTAAATTTGATCTAATCCATGTCCTGAAACACACCCCCTCTCCTGCTTTTACTTCTCATTCTAACGGAGGGAGCGATTCGTTTGTGAATGAATCTCCGTTATGAACGACTTCATTCACTTAGCCGACAATAATACAAGTTTCTGGCACCGCATCTTGTTCTCATATTTCATTTTCATTGTTTGCTTATTTTATTTCTGGCACACTGTCTTGACTGGTGCAGTTGAGTGACTTTTGTCCTGGAAGCACTGTACAAATGTGGCGGCGCTATTGACGCATGCTCAGGGTCCGTATGCTATATCTAGTGTATATATCTATGAAGATGATTCAATGTACCCAGATGAGCCTGTGTTGTTAGTTTCAGCGGTTATCAAGGAATAACATACCGTGGAATGTCATGACTGACCAATCAGAATCACGTATTCCAGGCAGCGGTGTAATAATACTAATAATAATTTTAAAAAGGCTTGTCATTTTTGTGCGGGAACACCAAAGGTGCTATAATAGGGTTTTCAGCAGAACACAAGTGAAAGAGTTAAATGTCACAGAAATTATGTGAACATAAGTAACAGACTCTTTAAAAATTATTTTGGCAGTACAGGAGAATCATTAGAAAGTCAAAACTGACTGGCTTGGTCCTCTCTCTGTATAATTTACTGCAAGGCTCCATCACCGCTCCACACAGCCAAACTCAACCACATCAGACAGCGAGAGTTCGAGGAAAGTAGGTAGAAAGCAAAGCCGCGAAGATAAAGATATACTTCTGTTTTATGAGCTAATGGAACCGTACTGACACACGGTAATAAAATGTGACCTGCTGTGTGTGCGGTCGGCGTGGAGGAAATATTTTCTCCCGAGGGAGAGCAGACGAAGGGCAGCACTGTGATTTAAGATTACAGCCGGAAACGGACGTTCACCGCAAGATTAATAGCGGGATTTTCTATGAGCGGGAGCCCGTCGCACTGTAATATCTCTTGCTGTTTTTTTGCTTCTCCTCCCTGCCAGCCCGTAATATCTCTCTTTTCTCCTCATTTCCTTCTCTGTAAAGCTCCCTTTAGGGACATTTATGAAATTCTGCCGGATATAGGAAATTAGCAGGGAATGCCCTGGAGAAAAAAGTATTTGTTGTCTGTTTTATGCTTTTAATGCAGTTCGGGAAATTAAAGCGACGCTCTGCTGGGGTTTTGAACACATTTGTCTTCTCTTGGGTCACGTCACAGAGTTTCAATCCAAGAAGAAGCCTCATAAGACCTGTTTGAGAAGTTATAGTTGCCAGGGATGAAGACACAATATGTAAACCCAATATCTGGTGTATCTTACACATTTCTTACGCAGGAACAACTGTTACTGATGAGCCTTTACAGTATTTCAGAGCTTCCTGTCTGTAAATGTCAGCTTGTGGCCTTAGTCGTCCTGCGTCAGTTTTCTTTAATGCTTCTTTCATCCCTTAATTGTTTTTGCTGTCATTTTTTATTTTATCTTGACAGAAAAGCAGGAGCACAGATTGGTTCAGTAAATCTCTGTCAGAAAAAGTGACATTTCTAATAAAGGAATATCGCCTCAGATCTGATGACATACTACAGTCACATTCCCTTTTAATATGCTTTAAAGATTATTGCATGCAGCAGAATAAAGGGCATATATTTTCAAAACTGAAGAGCTTAATGATGCCAAAAGTAGGCTACACTGTAAAAAAAAATACATGGTTGCCTTAAAGTTGAATCAAGTTAACTTTGAGTCATTTTAACGTAACAATATTAAACTGACTTAACGCATTTAAAAACACTGACATAAAAACATATGTTGTCATTATTGTTTGATCATTAAAAAATTACAGTGTAGATTTATGCATTTTATGTATAAAAGAGTTGTGTTTGTCCATGCTAAAACTACCTACAATCTGAGGGTGGTTGCAAGAGTGTTACAACTCCATGTTGTTTCTCGTCGCTGCACTTTACACTAAATCCTTTTTATCAATTCCAGGAGTAGCTAACGTACACCATAGTCAACACCATATTGGTTTTATGACAGGAATGAAAATGAGGTTGTGAGGACACAATTTAAATGTTTGAAGCTTTGTATTAGTGTTTAACATGTCAGTTGCTCATCTAATGAACTATCTTTCCAAATAAAATATAAATGAAGTAGATTAAAATGTCATAAAGCCAAGAAATTGGTTACAGGACCTTTATATACTTTGCATACATTACATGCATTTCAAGGTTTTCACAACCTCATTTTAATCCCTGTTTAATTAAATATGGTATCAATTCTAGTCTTCATCTGGCCACCTGTATTTGATCCTGTCAGTGACATGCTCCAGGAGAGGATCAACCCTTAGATAAAAATACTGATAACAAATGGTTGCCAAAACTGCTAAAAAGCTGACATCTTCAACAATAAGAGCTGAAAAATGATTGACAGACATAATTTTGTCAGACGTGCTATTCAAATGCAACTAAATGTGACATTTATTATAATGGGTTTATGTAAGTATAGTTTCAAATTCACTTACATTAAAATTTTTTGAAATATTGTAATTGTTAATTAATAGTAAATGGAAACTTTTTATAATTTGCAGTTTTGGTCTTTCTTTTATTTTCTTGCTATTACTCATTTTAGCTCCTGAAATAAGAAAATATTACTTTAGTAGAGACATTAGGCAGGATTGGATGAGTTGTGCTATTTTGTAATGTTTTGGTGTTTGTTAATGTGTTCATCAAGCACTTGTATTATAAGTATGCATACTAGCTAGTGTATAAAACTAGATTAAGGAGTAATCAGTACACAAATAGATCAGTACACAAATAGTGTTTGTTGTTGTGTGATGTGTATGAGTATGCTCTCTAGCTATAAAACTAGATTATGTGCTGCTAATCAGTTCACAAATCTGTTGACAGTCTTGTTGGATCATTTGGATGTTGGTTAATGTGGTTCTTGGGCACTTGTTTTGTGAGTATGCATACTAGCCATAAAACCATGTGCTAATCAGCTTGCAAATTGTTAGTTCTGCTATTTTGGACAGTTTTGGTGTTGGTTCATGTGTTCA
>CAIGQV010016735.1:27910579-27923881 GCA_903798115.1 Danio jaintianensis
TCTTTCTTTCTTTCTTTCTTTCTTTCTTTCTTTCTTTCTTTCTTTCTGCCTTTCTTTCTTTCTTTCTTTCTGCCTTTCTGCCTTTCTGCCTTTCTTTCTGCCTTTCTTTCTTTCTGCTCGGACTCTAAATCCAGGGAGAAAATCCTATAAATTATTTATTTTTCAACAGTCTCTAAATTCTCTTCGGGCAAACTGGATCTTGTTTTTTTTTTTTTTTTTTTTTTTTTTTTCTCTTACTCTCTCATATAGAGGTTTTTCTCATTATTATGTATGGATGGCTGTGCGATTACTGTGCCTCAGGGTCTATTGAAGCCTGTCCCTCATGACAGAGCATTATATATTTCACTTCAGTCATTAATATGCTGGATATAACCCAAACAGACGGTTTGGAGAACCGAAGGAGCATGACCAAGCAGAACATGCATATAAATTGTTTTAAATATTTATCGTCTTTAAAAAAGTCGAATGACATTTTGTTCTGCCTTCGTGTTTATCTAATGTTTTATATGCCCACCTTTTTCACATGTATTTCAAACAGTGTTGGGTGTAATTAGTTACTGTAATTAAATGACTTTTTCACAGGATTAACTTTCTGGTAATTTAATTACAGTTACTTATACTATACTTGCATTAAATACACATTAACAGGTGGACATAAACAGTTCTATATAGATCAGTTGAGAGAAGCAGAGTAATAATATATTTTGTAGAACAATAATATTTTACAACTAAAAAAACATTTAACATTTATCAAGATGGCAGCCTAATATGTGGAAGAATATAAATGGAGATATTAGATCATGACAGTATAAGGTATACATTCAGAGAGGCAGAGTAATACATATTTTTTGTTATTCAGATACTAAAGAAGTAAAGAAGGTTTTATTTTCCCAACATTTACACGTGTAACAATGAAATGTTTTCGAATTTTTTCGTGAAATATGGAGTCATTAATTGGAAACATTTTGTGTTTAGATGCATATATTGTTTAAAATTTAAGTGTTAATGTTTTTAAAGCAAAATTAAAGGCCCTGTTTTGACGTAATTAATTAAGAATATAATGTATGTTGCATATGTGTTGAGATTAATGTGGATTTGTGGTATTGAGTCAAATAATTAAATAACCTTTTTGAAGTAACTTACCCAACGCTGATTTCAAATTATAGGCTGCATTTCTGATTTGGGACCAATACTCACTATTAACTAGTTACTTATTTACATGCTTATTATTAATATATTGGCTGTTTATTGTTAGTTATAAAGCATGTTATGCATTACTACTGTATATTCTATATCCCTAATCCTACCCTATAGCTTAACCCAACTACTACATGGATAGTTCATAAAGGGATAGTTCATCCAAAAATGAACATTCTGTCATCATTTTCTCATCGTACTCTTGTTCCTAACATGGTTGAGTTTCTCAAGGATGATATACTGAAGCCACTGACTTCAGTAGTATTTCCTATTTCCTGTTTGTTCCTATATGGATGTCAGTGGTTATTGCTTTCTTTCTTTTATCTTGTTTGTGCTCAACAGAAGAAAGAAATTGATAAAAGAGTAAAACCACCTGAATGTGAGTAAATGGTGAGGATTGTTTTTTTGGGGGGGGTGAACTATCCCTTTAATAAGAAGCAAATTAGGATTATATTGAGGCAAAAAAAATAAAAAGTAATGGTTTGGTAACAAACAAACCTTAAAATAAAGTGTGACCGAAAAAATTTTTTGAAGGTTGTTCTGTAAATAGAGTGAAAATATAGTGAGTGAGAGGTATGTTTGACCTTTTTATCCACCATGAAAATAGGATTATACGTATTTTAATGTGACATATCTGTGGCCTCTTTTGTGTTTTGTTCCTCCAAATTATTTTCTCTTTGTAATCTCAAATTTAATAAGTATTGAACACGTCATGTTTTTATAAAATAAAACAAAACAAGAAAAATCTGGAAAATGAGTTGTGTATCAACAATGGAATGACACAAGGAGAAAGTACTGAACTACTGAAATATTTAAAAATAAAAATAAGAATACTCAATATAAAAGGCTTTTTGTTGATGGCAGCTTTTAAGATGCCTCTCATAAGGAGAATAAAGTCACATGCATCGCTCAAGTGTGATTATTTAAAAATATATATATTTATTTTGTTCACAGACTTCAACAGAGTGTAAAAATCTTGATGGTTTTGTGGGTATCGTCTTTCAAATCAGATCTTTACTTTGCATTTTCAAGTCAGGTGATTGGCTGGGCCATTCTACAGCTTGATTTTCTTTCTCTGAAAGCATTTGAGAGTTTCCTTGGCTGTGTTTTGGATCATTGTCTTGCTGAAATGTCCACCCTGGTTTCATCTTCATCATCCTGATAATGTAGATGTTAGACTGAAGCTAATATTCAATATAGCTAATATTCATTTACAATGATGAAGGGCAGAGGGTTGCTGAAGAACTACTGAGAGATTTCAGCTGCTGTCTGGGCTTTCACTGCCTTTCTACACCTCCCTTTCTTCATGTGTTCAATACTTTTTCCCTGCGTCATTTCATTTTATTACGCATAACTTAATTTGTAAACTAATTTGTTGTTTTCTTTGCATATATGGATTTCTTTGATTGTTACCAACATCCGGGGAAAATTTTTAAGTCAACAGCACCTTTATAAATATGTTTTCTGAGAAAAATGATGACGTGTTCAATACTTATTTCCCCCACTGTATTTTCTACTGAAAGCAATTTGTGAATTCTAATAAGTTGCCTTTTAATAATCAATGGATAAATTGTACCCAGGTTTTAAAAGGAAGTTGCTTCCATAATTCTTGCAAAGCATCTGCAGATTTTTTAGTCTTTTTATTTACCTATGTAAATGTGTGTAAATGGATATTTATTCAGGTTTTATATAAATTTCAGTAATGGTATTGAATAATATGCAAACACTATGATTTTTGTACAATACAGTTGTGAAGTAATATTTTCTGTCTTTCGGTAGATATATTATATGAGAGACATACTTGTTTACCAAACAAGTAGTTCCAATTGGATTTACATTGTAATCCTTAAATAAAAGTAAAAAGCTTATTTATTTAGTTTATTTAATTTTTTGTTACCCTCTTAAAATTATTCCATATAAATCTGCAGATTTGTTTTATAGATAGCAAAAAATGCCTGCAGATTCTTTCTGGTTTGCATAGGAAAAAGGTGGATAGTCTGATGAGAAATTTCACTCAGAATGAATCAGAATAACATTTGGCACAGTCTGCCTCAGCTTTGAGTTCCTTGCATGTCCAAAGACTTGTTCTGCAAATGTTTCAGCAGTGTGGATGGAATGTCCAGCCTCTCTCAGTGTGTGTTTCTGTTGGTTCCCTTAGGGAAGTTTGAGAACGGCATCGCAGAGGGGGAAGTGGACGCTTCTTTCGGGCCGCTGGAGGCTCTGCGGCTCTCAGTACTGACGGACTCTCCTGTGTGGGTGATTCTCAGCGAGGTACAGCACAACACAACCCTCTCCATCTGTTCCTCATACACACTCACAGACTGACTCCACATACAGAGACAGCATATGCAGAGAAACACTTTCCTTACACTTCAGAAATCAGATTAATATGCTGATTTGCTGCTTAGGATTTTGGATTGTTAATGTTGAAAGCAGTTTTGCAGCTTCATATGTTTTTCATACGTTATGATTCAAAAGTATCATTAACTTTTTTACTTTAAAAAAATCTTTATTCAACAAGGAGAATTAAATGAGAATTAAATAATGAGAATTGATTCAATGTTTGACGTAATCTCAACTGAAACATGAAGAGAGGGCAGGACACCGAGTAGCTCCTCCCCTTCAAAAAAAAAAAAACTGCCCATAGCGTTTCATTTTTATCACAGCTCTGCCAGTGAGAGTGGTCGAGCTCAAGCGCATCAAATGAAAACCAAATGAGAAGCGTCTTGAATGGGCAGGACATCTCAGATACTAGAGAGCAGTTGATTGGTCAGAAGATTTAATGTGAAACTGAAGTATGAGATGATGAAAAAATTTATGTCCACACTAATACATTTTTGTTTAAAAATTCTGATTTTTCTCTCTGTTTCATCCTTCCATCCACACTGATAGAGTTTTTAGGAAATGAAAACGTATCTTTTTAAAAATGCTGTCCGAAGTGGATCAACACGCTGTTTTTGTGTTGCAGTGTGGACTTTGAAAATGGAGACTTTGGAAAATGATGACTCATTTAATTATGTGATGCAGTAATGTAACCAATACAGTTAACATGGTGCATGACATTGTAAAGCAGATGTTTTGGGTGCTGTCCATTTTGACAGCTTTATTAAAGATTAATGTCAGTTTGTACATGCTCCATATTGCCTCTCTTCTAAGGACACAGAATGTTTACAGGGAGCTATTGTTTAGCTGCGGAAGCAGAGGACAGTTGTGACATTTTGCCTCAACATATCAAAGAGACAGAAGTAAATAAACAGCAAGCAGATATGACGAAGGTAAAAGCTGCTTACATCTGTGCGCATATGCAGTACATGAACAAAAGCATTTTCAGTCGTTTTAGTGTGGATGACCATTTTTTTCGGACATAATTGAAAGCAGTAATGTGGACATGGAGCGTTTTTAGACAAAAATGATGTTTTCAAATTTATCTGGATTAGTGTAGACCAGAGATGCCCAAAGGGGCCCGCAGGCCAAAGTTGGCCCATTGCAGCCTTTGATTTGGCCCACCATCCCATCTGAGAAGAGAGTGTGAATTATGGAGAGGGTTGGGGCAAATGCCTTTAAAATAGATCCTCATTTCTAATTTGACGTAACCTTTTTTGTTTGTTTGTTTTATTGCTGAGCTACAAAAAAGCTAACTGAAATGAAATGTTATAATTAAATGTTGTAAATAACTCAGATTTTTCTAAAAATGTAAATAATGTCACTCGACGGATAGAGGACTATGCAGAAGACATCGGTGAGCAAAATAAGCAAAACAGTGTAACTCCATTATGTTATAAATGAGATTGTTTTTGTTTTAACTGTAATAAGTTCATTATAAAATGTAAAAAAAAAAAATGCTGTATTAGTTAATATAAAGCTTTTTATATTTTTTATAGTTTTCTAGTTATTTTTAAATATTATTAAATAAATTAGGAAATTACCCATGGCAACTATAGTTCCTTTCGGCCCACTAGCCTCAATCAAGTTTGGTTTTTGGCCCTTCATAAGAAAAAGTTTGGGCACCCCTGTGTAGGTGTAGCCTTAGGCGCAAGTGACAAACTGCCAGCTTTGGATGTTTATATCAAGTTTATATCTTCTAAATGCGAATCTTGTCACTGTTTTGGAGCACACTGGCTTATAAATATTTCTATATTTTATATAGTTTTGCACACACACACACACACACACAAACACACACACGCACTCACACACACACACGCACACACACACAACTATTTGTTGTAGCTTCAGATTTGGCTTCATTACTGACTAATCTGTATATGCACAAGTATAATATTGTAAAGCTTCCTATAGAAAATATTAATTTAAATGAGAGATTTGTAAGGGGTGTACATATGTTGAGCACTGTTTGTGTATATATATCAACATATGAGTATATATATAATCTTATATATATTCATATATACATATATATATATATATTTCCCAAATACTGTTTAACAGAGAGATCTTTTTTCCAAACCTTTTTAAGCATAATAGCTTAGTATTTAATAATAACTAAGTTATTTTGTCTTTGCCGTGTTATTTTTGCAGTATACTAGTATTCAGCTTAAAGTGCAATTTAAAGACATTTCAAGATTAGGTTAAGGTTAATTAGGCAAGTCATCATACAACAGTGGTTTGTTCTGTATCCAATAAAAAAAATTAAAAATAAATAAATAAATAAACTAAAAGAAATAAGACATTCTCCAGAAGAAGAAAATAAAATTCTAGAGAGAATTCAAGAAAGAAAATATTCTAGAACATACTGTAGAAATTTCTGTGCTCTGTTAAACATATTTTGGAAAATATTTGAAAAATAATACAAAGATACATTCACAGCTTCAACTATATATAGTGGGTCTTTGAAGCCAATTTTCAAATTTCTTAAAAACTGCAACTTTTCATCTGCCGCAGATTTTCATCAAGAAAGCCGAGTGACTGAAGTTCATCAATACCTCATGACTTAAGCAGTTGTGTGGTGCAGGATTGGAGTCTCCTCCACATGAGCTCCTCGCAGCAGTTTCTTTAGCTTGGTCCAATAGCGCCAACTGCTGGCGGCAAGCTGTTCTAGCAGAGTAGAGAAGGCCAGGCCACGGCGTCACACAAAAGACACACAGCTCGAGCTGCCAGACGCGCCGCAGTGGCTGGAAGACGCTGTATTTTTTTGTAAACTGTATTTATATGTACATATGCCCATGATTGAGTTCCTGTAATTACACTGGTTTGTTGTCAAGGGCTTCCTGGAAACTCTGACATTCAACAAAAATGCTGCTTTTGCAATGGAAGACTCTTAATTTCCTACTCGAGATTCGATCTTTGTTTTTTTTTCAGAGCGTTCGGCTTGTTGTTGATTAGTTGACACGTGATTCTGTTTAGGCTTCTCCAAATGGTGTATTTATATTATTTATTATGATACATTTTGAAGTACACACAGGCATATGGCCGTGCTAGCTATGTGTTTGTTTGTGCACAGGCCTAGCGTGTGTGGGGTTTTTTTTCCCCCAAAGTCAGTCCAAACAATTCATTTCAATTATGATGAAAAACAGTAACGTTTAATGTAACTACTAGAGTATGCTGCAAAACCATTTCTTCAGAAAATTGAAGCGCTGGACTTTTCTTTTGATAATGAAATTAAAATCCATCAAAACGAACAGGACGGGGAGCCTTCTGAATTTTTTTGTTACATCTTTTTTATTATTGTTATGATTTTTTACTTTCTAATCAGGTAGCTATATTATGTCTTGCAATATGATTTTTCCCCTCCTCTTCCTGTCTTAATGTGACGCATAGTGCGCTAATGTGGACATTTTTTGTTTTGTTTTGTTTGTTTGTTTTTTTTACCCTAAAGCCAAAAAGCGATATTTAGAAAGACAGACAAAGCAAAATCCTGCTAGAAAATAATCTGTACAGCTCAGTGTGAGTCAATGCGCTGGTGTTTAGATGCTCGGTTTGCTCTCTGGTGATAGAAATAATTCATATATTATCAGATGCTACACAGATCTGTCGAGGGTCCTGATTTTCTTCCATGCCTTAAAATGCCATTTTCTGTAAGTGTTTAGTTTAGTAAACAGTTCAGGCATCAGGATACGGTGCTGTTGGTGAACTGAACAGTCGACATGTTCGAGAAGATCTTACAACTTCTTTTCAAAAGGAGAAAGTTTTGTGCAGCAAAAGAACAGCATCTGACTTACAACAATGCTGATAAATCATCATGTTGTTTTACAGCACAGGCAGAGGGGAAATAAAGCCCCTTCAACTTTCACTGGCTCTTCATTGTTTTCTCTTGATTCATTTGATCCATGATCTCAGATGAAAATGTAATGCTCCTGTCAAATGATTTGAATAAAATCAAAGTCCAAACTTGTCTTGACGGTGTTTATATGTGGTTTATATGTTGCAAAGCAGTCCAGTCGCAAAGGAAAAAAACATTGATCATTTAGGAACACTTGGTTTAAGCAGTCATATACAGCACACTGTTAACAATTTCCTGTAGAATCTACAGTAACTTAAGGTATTTTTGCTGTAAATGATTTACAGTATTTACATTTACAGCACTATTTATCTTGCTATATATTTATTTACAGTATTGTATATCTTTACTGTAAAATATACTGTCATTTTTACAATGCAACTTTAAGATGCAGTAAAATAATACATATTACAGTTAAATACTGTGTAATTTACAAAACTTGTTAAAAGTGTATCTAAATATATGTGGTGACCTCAAAATGTTTTTTAAATGCTGTGTTAAAGTGCAGATGCTTAAAAATAAAGTACAGTAACAAAATATAGATGGATGGATGGATGTTACTGCCCACCACTGGAAACCTTAAACTGCATAACTGTCATAAACTGTCATTAAACTGTCATAAAACTGCATTATTTTATATAGGGAAATATAAGGAAATAGCCTATACATCGAATAGATTTTTTAAAAATATAATAATAATTAGTAGTGGAAGTAAATGGATTAGTAATAATATTATTTTATTATTATTATTATTATTTTCTTAATATTAGTTGTTATTAGCAAATAATTGTATTTATTGTTATTAAATAATTAATATAACTATAGTAAAATTATTAGTGCTTTTTAAACACTATAAAATGCTTTTCTAGCATTAGCATTTTTTTTTTTTGACAAAATATCCTGTTTTTTTTTTTATTTGTTTTTTTTATATAAAACTGCTCATATCCTTCCTTAATCATCTTTGCCACTTGATGAGTTCATAGGCCCAAATTTAAAGTATTATTTCTATGCGACCTTTTAAGGATAAGATACAAATTCTGAAATGTGATAACATGAAAGACATATTTGACCATGGACCTTAAAACCTTAAAAGAATTGTTGCACAGTTTTATTTTTGGCCATTGCCAAAAATAGCCATAACATTGTATGGGTCAAAATTATTACTTGTTTTATTAACATAAAAAAATACAAAATAAGATAAAGTTCCATGAAGATATTTTGTATATTTCCTACTGTAAATATATCAAAGCTCAATGTGCAACAAAAGTAATGGGCTTTGCTCAAAACATTTTTCCTCAATATTTAGTTTTTTTTAACCCTCAGGTTCCAGATTTTCAAATAAATTTATGGTTGAATAGTTTAAATATTGTTATATATACCAATCTAAAAATAAAAAGCTTATTCTTATGACTGGTTTCGTGAATATGGAAGTCAGTGGAAGTCATTTTTAGTTTGTACTTGTCATCTGAATGCCTGTGTTTTTATTTGTAATATGCAAATGTAGAATTCTTTAAGATTTACATTATGTATGAGGTCATCAGTGGTGAGTTTGCTAATAGATGGGTTAACCGGTCTCGCTCGTCCAGCTCAGCCTCTGCCCTGAAGCCCATCAACTGAAGACCACCTGAAAAAACAAACAACATCTCAGGCTATCAGGGTGTGACTTAAACAATTCAGTTTCACTCGCATCACAATCGCCTGCAATAAACTGAAACTCACCTGCAAACTGAATGAGCAAATTAGCTTAAAGGACAATCACTGGAAGTATGTGAGTGTTTCCACTCAAGGAGAAGAAGATTCTTCATCATATAAAATATTCAGAAAAATGTCTCAGTTTTATTATGATCATATATTTGTGTGTAATTAAATATGTCTCCATACAGTGGACGCCGTGGTCACTAAAACGGTTTGTTTGGATATCAGTATTATTCAGAATTGTTGTTAGTTTGATGACACACACAACAAAGTAATTTTAAGTTTTTATAATTATTATTTTTATAATGAGGGCGTCACGGTGGCGCAGTGGTTAGCAAAATCGCCTCACAGCAAAAAGGTCGCTGGTTCGAGCCTCGGCTGGGTCAGTTGGCATTTCTGTGTGGAGTTTGCATGTTCTCCCCGTGTTCGCGTGGGTTTCCTCCGGGTGCTCCGGTTTCCCCCACAAGTCCAAAGACATGCGCTATATGTGAATTGGGTATAAATTGTCCGTAGTGTATGTGTGTGAATGAGTGTGTATGGATGTTTCCCAGTGATGGGTTGCAGCTGGAAGGGCATCCGCTGCGTAAAACATATGCTGAATAAGTTGGCGGTTCATTCTGCTGTGGCGACCCCAGATTAATAAAGGGACTAAGCCGAAAAGAAAATGAATGAATGAATGAATTTTTATAATGAAATATATCTTCATACAGTGGACATTGGTTGTCACCAAAACTGGTTGATTATGAGTATATTCAGTTTTTTTTTTTTTTTTAAACAAATAAAACACTGTTTGCTTGTGAAGTTATATGCAATTAAAATCAGCTCAGTGGTTCTGCTAAGATATCATCAAAAACGCCATAATATTATTATAATGTGGTAATATTATGTTGTGTCATGATTCTGAACGGATTTAAATTCACACAGACTCCAGAGTTTTGTCAAAATGATTAATCTATCATATTGACTATGTATTACACTCACTATCCTTTCGCCACAGTGGAATGAACCACCAATTGATTTTGTATTCCGATGTGTCTAAGATAACTGGAATGTACTACAGAAAGTAGCTTAGACATCATCATCCTAAAATAAACAAACAAATCAGTCAATAAATAATTAAATAATAAACATTTGGATGGTTACAGAGGCGACACGTGGCTAAGTGGTTAGCACTGTCGCTGCGCAGCAAGAAGGTCGCTGGTTCGAGTGGAGTTTGCATGTTCTCCCCATGTTCGTGTGGGTTTCCTCCAGGTGCTCCAGTTTCCCCCACAGTCCAAAGACATGCGCTATAGGTGAATTGAATAATTGCCCGTAGTTTATGTGTGTGAATGAGTGTGTATGGATGTTTCTCAGTACTGGGTTGCAGCTGGAAGGGCATCCGCTGTGTAAAACATATGCTAGATAAGTTGGCAGTTCATTCCGCTGTGGTGACCCCTGATGAATAAAGGGACTAAGCCGAAGGAAAATTAATGAATGAATGGACAGTTACTAAATTAAAGAGATTAACGTACCACTTTGGCATTCGAACTGCTGCTTGAAAGAAAAAATATATTATTTGTATTTGTCATCTTTTATTTTCTTTTTTTCTTTTTTCTTTTAAAGTTTTACAAGTATAGCTGGGATGCGTTACAATAAACCATTCAAATAAAAATAAAAATATATATATAGAAATACTGTTAAATGAAAACATTAAAATGCTTTTAAATATTAACATCATGCCTTGTTTAAACTTTGTTTATATTTTTTAACATTGAAAACATAGTATTCAAATAAATTTTTAAAAGATTATCGAATTGGCCAAAGACAAGACATCCCATTTTAGTGTCTAAAATAATATACTAATGTTTAAAACAAATGGGTGAAATAAATTACTCATTATCTATATTTGTGTCCAAATTAAATAGTCTGCAGGCGATATTGCCTAGAATTCTAATTAATCATTTTAAATTTGGTTACATTTTAAATGATTAAATCCTTATGACGAATGTGTGAAAGCTGGTGTAGTATAAAGATGTTATAAAAGCTTTTGGTGCTTGAAACACTCCGTGTTTGACAAGTTTAATAATAAGCATATTAATTAAATAATATTTATTAAAATATGATAGGTCGTAAATGAAAATAAAACAAAGTAAATCTGTGCATGATGTGATCTTTAAAAGAAACCCGTCATTTTTCGCTTTTGCTGTGATGTGCCCAATAAGTGTCTATTTCCGTGTCCTCGGCGGCCAATCAGCGGTGTCCACGAGGTGCAGGTCGGAGGCGGAGACTACAGTTTGTGACAGACAGAGAAACTGGACAATCACCATCTCGCAATCTCCAAAAGGCGTGTCCACCATCAATACAGTACCCAATCAAATCCACCGGGGGGCGGAGCCTGTGGATCTGGATTGATCGTCCATAGCCACACGTGACGCGCTTGTAGTCGCAGGCGGAGTGCAGCATCAGTGAGCACGGGTGAGTACCCTAAACCCGCAAATTTGAGCTTTACTACAACTCCATCGCGTTCGTTTACGTGCAGTATTATTTACCGATGCGTTATTGCTAGAATTAGAAAATACATGGTTCAACCGGAGTTTAAAATTGAGAATATGTGCGTAGACCGAAAGGCTAGTTGGTCAGCTAGCTGCTGGAGCTAAGCTAACCGATACAGGTGTCATGTCAGTAAAATCAGTCATAAAATCAAAAGTCACCTGCTTCGTGTTTTAGGTCGTGCGATTGTATTGTCTGCGGAGTGAGATGAAAGCTGAAGTGCGGTTCGTGTGGTCTTGTCTAATGTTGGGGGTGGGAAGAGCTGCTGAGAGAGATTTGCGAATCCCTTGAATGAAGTTAGTTAAACATGCGCTCATTCATTTGCTCTTGATTTCAATGTAAAGCGTCTCTTCAGTTTAAGCCATAATTTACGTATACATTGGGATTGAATTCACCTTTACGTTGTTCGCTTGTATTTAAAGAAGTAAGTATGTCTAAAGTTGTGTGCACAATTTTGTAGACGTTTCTGTTACTAAATCCAGACAGCGCACATTGATCTTTACAGCAGTTTTGTTTGATACGCACCGATCGAATATCACCAAGCGTGTTTTTTGCTTTCGGTTTGTGTCCATTTGTGGATGTTTCTGGAATAGCGAGGCTGTGGGGGGGATAAAATGCGGAAAAGTCAAAAGTTTAACCGTCATTTCCGCCCTTTAAGAAAAAGGTAGAGGTCACGAGAGAAATACCCTGACATTTGTGCGACTGATAGTCTCCCCCCCCCCCCCAAAAAAATTCACATTTACTCGCCCTCAAGTGGTTTCAAACCTTTATGAGTTTCTTTATTCTGTTGAACACAGAAGATATTTTGAAGAAAGGTGGAAACTTGCATGAGTCAATGGTGACCGGTTTACAGCTTTTTTAAAAACACTTTTTTTGTGTGTATATTCAACATAAGAAAGGAAGTCAAATAGCTTTGGAACAAGTAAAGGGTGAGTAAATGACAATTTAAAAAAAAAAATCTTCCTATTTCCTTGTATTAAAGGAACAAAGCCCTCCTATGTGGTTTGTTAACATGTAACTACATGTTCTCAGAAACTTTGACCTTTATATTTAACCAAAAGCTCACATTCCCAGTAGTAACTCTTGTCTAATTGTGTAACTTTTCCTAAACTGTTATTCAAATTACTTTCTGATATCTCCCCAAAAAAAGTACTAAAGTGAATTATCACAGTGTTATCTGTTCACGTTTATGGCCTGTATCCTGCTCGGTGCATTGAGTCACTTCTCCGCTGCACTTTGAGAAGATTGTGTGTGTAGATGGTCTGTTGGTACCTTCCCCCATCATCTCAACAAGCCCAGGTCTGTGGCAGTCGAGTGTAAAGAGGCTTAACCATGTGTTCTGGAAGAGTATGCGTTTACTATTGAGTGTTGCCTTGAACCCCCGGTTGGGTCATGCTGGGACCACCACATGTGGCTTAACCACACAATTATAAGTCTGATATAATGAGTACATGCTGTGAGCAAAGTTTTAACTTGTACTTTGTGTGGAATGAGCAACAAATATAGTTTGACCAGACATCATTGCTGAATAATTGACAGTATGATAATCAAGTTTCAGTAACAATCACTTGACTCTACATGACTGCTGGCCAGTATTGCAGCAGTAGGTTTTTTTTATTTATATATATATGCATTTGTTTCAA